>CM040241.1:310902884-310946473 GCA_022545495.1 Chrysanthemum lavandulifolium | reverse complement strand
GTGTGCATACATTCGGGAATCAAGATCTACCGAGATAGGTCAAAGCGGTTAATTGGTTTAAGTCAAAGCGCTTACATTGATAAAATATTGAAGAGATTCAGTATGCAAAATTCCAAGAAAGGATATTTGCCGATGGAAGTAAAGCATGGCTTATGTAGCGATATGTGTGCTTCAACACCGCCGAGGTGGCACGATGCGAAAGTTCCTTATGCTTCTTGTAGGATCTATTATGTATCTTTGTGAGATGCACAAGGCCGATGTGGCGTTCGCTCAAAATATGACCGGCCGATATCAACGTAATCCGGGTGAACTTCATTGGATTGTCAGAAGCATATTCAAGTATCTCGAAATACTAAAGATATGTTTTAGTGTATGGTGGAAATCCGCATACGTAGCTTGGTGTTACAGTTCTTGTGATGCGCCCCGGCAGTGTGATAAAGATGATACGAAGTCTCGTGACGGGTTATGTCTTTGTCATCAATGGAGGAGCAATTGTTGGAAGAGCAAGAAGCGAGTACGATTGCGATGTCTCATGGCGAAGTCGAATACATAGTCGCTCGAAGTCGCAATGGAGGCTGTTTGGATTAGGAAATTCATTTCGTGGCTTGGTGTTATGCCTTCAATTGAATCGCCTATTGATATGTATTGTGACAATTCTGCGCAATCATATTTGCCAATGAACCAGAGTCATGAAGGGCACCGACATTTTCACGAAAGTATCACTATGTTCGGGAACAAGTGCGGAAGGTGAAATAAATCTCGAAAGTTCACTGAGATGATAACTTAGTCGATCCGTTCACTAAGGCTTTAGCTAAAGACAAGCTTGTAGGACTTGCCAATGGAATTGGACTTCGTTTAGCTAAAAGTTTCATGCATAACTCGTGATTAGTATTTGGATAAAGGGTATTGTAAAACATTTATTATTTTCAATGAAATAAAGTTTGGATTATGTTTATTTTCATTTATAATATTGTTGTCCTATATTTGCATGTTTAATCCAGTAAATAACTAAGTTATTTTAAATGTCCGTTGTCGATTAATGATATGGGAGTATCATTGAACTAAGACAAATCGAGAGATGTGGTAGAATATACTTGAAAGTATATTGATGAGAATGCATACCAATTTCGGATGATATTCAATGAATTGAATATAGGACTTATCCCAACTAAATAATTTACTTTGTGGATATTGTTATAAGTAAATTATGAATAGTTATCCTCGAGACTTGAGATACCGATAAGTGTCATGAATGTAGTGCATTTACGTGGAGCAACTTAACGCTATCGAATCGGTAGTCATAAGGGTTGTTTTCGTAAATGTTGCAAAGTTTGTGGGTTATTCTTGTAGTCAAGATAGAATTTGTTCCTTCAAATTTATTTGGAGTTTAATCTTCTTGGGCCCTCGTAGGGTTGACAAGATGTTTGTCGCGGCCGCACCCAAATCTCCCTAAATATGTTTAGATGATTCGGTAATCTTGGTCAATCACTTACAAACGAGAAATGTAATAGTTATATAAAGAATGACTTAATTCCATATCTTTATTTAACGTGGTATTAGAAACAAAAGGATAATAATAATGAGAAATCATTAAAAGGTTTTCCAGAGCCTTGCTCGAGTTGTACTAGAGGCATCGAAGTGTTGCTAGACGCTAATCGAATGTGATCACTCTATTAAGATATATCCAGTGGGAGTGTTGGTTTTATGGATATAAATTAGTAGACGTGAGTTAGGATCGAACTCGAGACTATGGGATTGCACACTTTACGTATGAGAATTTAAAGTTAATAATTAAATATAAATGTTATATTTATTTATTTATTAAACGAAATAACTAACGGACGTTAAGTAATTAATGTAATGGACTAACGGTCGTTAAATGTTTATGGAAAAGGATCAAATTGCAAAGTTGAAGGTTCGAATCCCTATGGGATGTCCCAAACCGATCGGCCAAAGGAAAAAGGAAACAAGGACCAACTTGTTCACCAAGTTTACTTGGGTATATATACAAGGCTAGGGTCTTGTTTTTCCACCTCTTGTGCTCATTAGCTAAACCTAAAATTGTTTTGTGTGTGTGTTTTGTTAAACCGGTCGAACACCCTTCATAGGTGTCGATCCACTCTTTTCCAAACATCAAGTTATTTGGTTTGATAAAAACTAGCGGTACTTTAATTCGGTTTAGTGCGTGTACAAGAACTTAGTAATAACATACTTTTGTTATTGTCTTGGATTGAATTACAAAACGGTAAGGGTAATTCACATAATCCTAACTAAATCAAATTAGGGTTCATCCGTTGCTAGTTTGTGGATTTGATTCTTGTTCGGCTAGAATCAACTAAGGTACGCATATTCTTTATGTTAATTAATTATTCGTTAATACATCCTATACGCCCGTACTATTACTTTGATGTTTTGTGATTATTTATTTAAATGTCTTGATATTTAATTCCAACAAAGACGACTTTCTTGAATGGTGAATTGGATGAGGAGGTTTATATGAACCAACCTCGTGGCTTCATCATGCCCGAAATGAAAACAAGGTGTGCAAACCGATTAAGTCTCTTTATAGACCAAAGCAGCACCTAAGCAATGGCATCAAAATTTGATGAAGTGGTTTTGTCTAGTGGTTATGTTCTTAACCAAGTCGACAAATGTGTATATAGCAAATTTGATGAACTGCAAAGGAGTCATCATTTGTCTATATGTTGATGACATGTTGATCTTTGCACCGACCAAAATCAAGTTGACCGACAAAGGAATTTTGTCATCAAGGTTCTCCATGAAGGACATGGGGAGGCGATGTTATCCTTGGTATAAGGATTAAACATGAAAGTAAAAGAATTTCTATCTCGGTCTCATTATATTGAGAAGGTGTTGAGGAAATTCAATTACTTTGATTGTACTCCAAATGAGTACACCTATGGATACTTGTGAGAAGTTGATGCCTAATAATGGCAAAGTCAGTATCTCAACTTGAGTATTCTAGGTAATTGGCTACTTGATGTATGCCATGACTTGTACAAGACCTTATATTGGTTTTGCGATTGGGAAAATTGAGCAGGTATACTAGTAACCCTAGTGCTCATCAACGCAAGCGATTCAAAGGGCATCAAGTATTTGAAGAGAACTATGGATTATAGTCTCTCTTATAATGGCTACCCATCGGTGTTGGAAGGATACTGCGATGCAAGTTGGATCAAGATAATCAAGACAATTCATCTACTAGTGGTCGGGTATTCATACTTGGTGGAGGTGCAATTTCTTGGGCATCCAAGAAGCAAACTTGCATCACCAGCTCAACAATGGAATCTGAATTTGTGGCTTTGGCATTCTTTGGTAAAGAAGTCGAATGGTTGAAAACTTGCTTCTTGAGATTCCATTGTGGCCTAAACCTATAGCACCTATTTCTATCCGTTGTGATAGTGCGACTACATTGGCTAAGGCTTATAGGCAAATGTACAATGGTACGTCTAGAAACTTAGGTGTCGGACATAGCATGATTCGTGAGTTTATCATGAATGGGGTGGTATCTATAGAGTTTGTTAGATCTCAACAAAATTTAGCCGATCACTTGACGATGGGTTTGGCTAGAGACTTGGTTATAAAGTCTCGCTAAAGGGATGGGTTTAAGTCCAACTTAGTCATCGAATGTTAGGACACCCAACTCCTCCTAAGGAAACTTGGGAGCCGAGTTCAATGTGGAAATCTGAACATTCGATGGACCGGAGCACATGTTTCATTTACATCCCAAGGTTGTGCTCGAGAACTGCTTGAAAGGAGGATGAAGTCTTTACTTAATGGTTAATTTTCTTTGAAAAAGTGCTTGGCGTGAGCATGACTAAAGAGGAACCACCTATGTAAATGTTGAAGTTTTGCCGCTCGTGAAGCTTTGGAATTTAGCTTTTACAACATTTATGAATTTGGATATGGACACATGGCTTGTATAGTGTCGGAGTCGATAAGTGTTTGAAAGCTTGTGTGTAGTTATCTTCGTGTATTCAAATGGGTTGAAGGGTTCAATTCTTAGAACACCCGATTCTCGAATATTTGAACGTGTAATTACTAAGATGGAAATTCAATCCTCAGGACATTTTCATTTATGCACATGTTTTGCTTGATGTTTGTTTTCACGCAAAGGAAGTGAACTAAATTTGGGGAGGATTGTTGGAAAATTTAGTGCATGATAAGGTTTTAAAAGGTACCATTTTGAGGGGTCTTTTTAACCCTTATTTGATCACTTTTGTATCCGTTATTGCTTAATATCGTTCCTTTTCACTTTTAGGTCTCTTGAAGGCAAAATGCTGGAATGGCACTTATTTGGATGAAAAGGCGAATATCTGAAGAAAATGGCCAAAGTCGAATCGAGACACTCAAAGCCGATGAAAATAAGGCGGCGGCGTCTGCTTTGCGTGACGCCGTCGGAGGAATTTGTGACGGCTCGTAAGAGAAAATGGCTTGTTTTGAAGGACGGTCGGGCTTTAAAAGAGTAGGCCGTCGCAACTCGACGGCCTAGATGCGACCAAGATGACGCCGAAGTCGAAGAGGACGGCGTCACAGACATAAGGTGACGCCGTCGCAAGGTTAACGTGGCCAAGACGAAACCCTAATGAGCGGCGACACGACGGTGTCACAAAACATAAGGTGACGCCGTCGCATATGTAATATTATATATAGAATCCAAATTTTCGCTTTTAGGAGAGTCTTTTGGAGTAAAACCTAAAACCGAACCAAGTGTGTCTTGTGCAGTGATTTTAGGGTTCCAAACCCTATCTTACATCAAGATAAGTATTTACTTCATCAATTCAATTATGTCTTTGATTATTTGTGTATGCTTGCATGTTCTCCATGTTCGGCTAATTTATTTGTGTGTTTGCTTAGGGAGTATGAAACTTAATTATTGAATATTGATTGGTTGTTTCTTATCTTAGTTGATTAATGATCTAGTAATGCGATAGGTCATTCATTGTGTACTTAATGCTTGATTCATCTAACCTTAGAATATAATTACCGAGTAGTTGTAAGCTAAACAATCCAAAGAGTGCCTTAGAGTAAGAGTTTATTATCCCTAGTGGGTTTTGTAGACGAGACCCTTTGGTAACTTCAAAGAGTTAGGAGAAACGCATACCCTACAACTTTAGACACACAACGCAACTAAGAATAAGGACGTGACAACTCAACCATCAATAGGAGATAATTAAGGAGTAGTAAAACCTAAGTAAACACATCTTTAAACTATCATACGAGCACACATTAATTAGACATAGACTACCACCACCTTAGTTTAGATAATTAGATAATAGTAGAGTAATCAGAAATACCAACCCCCAAATCCAATACCCGAGATTCGTACCTTTCAATTTCCTAAAAACATAAAAGATAAAAATAATCTTCTTCAACCTTAACCTTAGCGTAGTAACTTCTCACTAGCATTCCTATTCCCCAGAGAACGATATCAATACCGTGGCTTACCCTAATACTACACTACAACGATTAGGTTCATCGCATGCCTAGGGTGTTGAAAACTTGCTCGACGAAAAGGAAGTTCCTTTGACCCCGAACGCGCTGCGTAAGCGTATCGCTGCACTTGTGGGATTAGTTCACACCTTGTAATGGGTTAGGAGGTGCGGAGTGTACACCCATAAGGTCCATGAACACCACGACTCTAATAGTGGTTTGTATTGGTAGTGCTTGGTGAAAGCATCTTGTTGTGGTTACCACCGATTATCGGTGTTTCCACCGGGCGGCACTTCCAATGGATCAATGTTTCCAGTGAAGTGGTGTTTCACCGAGGTAGTGTTTACATCGAAGCGGTGGTGTTTCCACCGGCGGTGTAACCACCGATAGCACTATGAAAGTACCGATGATAGTACCGCTTGTAACAGCTTTGACCTATTCAAGTGGCGCTTAAACCGCATTATGACCACGTTTAATTGGTCATGTAACCACTAATGGCTATAATGATGATAATTATGAGGATATTAATGGGCCGATTAATACCCATAATTCCATTGACTAGTCGAGAGTATATTCCTATAAATAGAGATCTTTTTACGATGACATATAGTGAAAATCGTGTGAAAACAATACAAGAAACCTAAACACTTATTAGCGAAGGGGTTATAGAATTGTGCCTAATTCTCTAACGCATTTGGTCTTATCCCAAGTAGATATTCGTGATACCCGGCATTAGGGTCGAATAGTTTACTTTGGAAAGTGATCACACGATTCCAAGTGATATCCGTAACCACCTAGTGGTATTTGTTATCACGACCGCTTGTTTGTTTCTGTCAAGAGTTGCACATTCTCGCTGAAGTTGATTATCTTACCTATTTCTGAACCGACACCAACAATTAAGGGGACAATGTTAGTTTAATGTTTTTAAAGACTTACGTAATTTGTTATAAACGTTAATATGTCTCGTTAAGTTACTTAGGATGAAAACGATATGTATTTAGATTGGTTATTTGTCAAAGCTCGAAACAATGTGGGCTTGGGTCAATATGGTTTTCTGTAAACCATTGTGTCCCTTAGATTAAATACGCCTCTATTAGGTTTCTGTGAAATGGTATATCACTTCATTGTGTCGTTTCACATCATATATAAGGAAGAGGCAGTGTAGGCAAATTGTATCATACATACTTCAATTATATAATACAACGTTTACACAAGTTCTGTTGTTCTTTTCCGCAATTGCATACAAACCCAAACACCATTTTATCGCTTCAGAACGACAAGAATCAATAACCATGTCGAGTTTCAAACATCATTCAATGAATATCATTAAGAGGAACGCGCTTCCATCATTTCATAGTAACATTTTGACACACTAAACACACAAATAAAATGTTAAAACATTAAACGATGAAATCCTAAACAAGAATTAATCAAGAATCAACAAGTAAAGGAAATAAAACAAATGGTAAAGCAGCTAGTTTTTAGAATGCAGAGACATAAAAAAAAAACACTGACCAATATCTGTGTTTAAATGAGATCTAAATTGAAGAGGATCAGAGTGGAAGTCACAAATGTTTGGTTGGTTGTCTATCCGTGTATATGTTTCATCTGTGATCCTGGTGTAAACAAGATAAGAAAGTCTGTGAGCTATTCGTAACTCAGAGAATACTCGACTTAATCAAGTCGAAACAAGCTCGAGCTATTCGAGTAGAAACCCGAGTCGAGTTCGTGTTTCACAATACTCGATTTGAGAGGCTCACAAGCCTTATTGGCCTAAGTTAAATTACGTATTTACAGTTTTATAAGCTTATAATTACTTAGTTATCATTTCAAAGTGGGCTGATTCTAGCAAATATGTCGAATATTTTTTGAGCTAAGCTTGATTGAGTTTGAGTCTATTTTCAAGCCTGTGTTTATAGTAGTCGAGTCAAGCTCGAGCTCAACAGTACTCGGCTCAATTACACCCTAGCCAACCCAAATATATTCAGTTACGGATCACCTTTTTCTAAAATACAGCTACTAGTTGCATTTTTATAATGTGAATTGAATATCTGATCATCGTAACACATATGTTTTAACCATGAAGACTATTAAATTTCAGTTTGTGTCAAACACTCATTAATACAAAGAATGAAGTTAGTACAAGGGTAAAATGCAATTAATATTGTTGAAGGGTAACCCTTCGATTTAATGTCCACTTCAATTTTTACGTTTTGTAAATTAGATTTAATATTCTAAACTAATACAATATGAATTGTGATATAAACAGCTAAAGTTCACTCATCACCAAATTGTGAAGATGTTGAAAATCAATTCGTAAACAAATCGCTACTGTGAAACGTTATTGTACCACGATCTATGCAATGACTATGATATAAACGGGACATGCGGCGTTAACTTTGCTCTTATCTTGGCAGCCGCATTAACTTTGTTTATGTAAAATATGAGTTTTTCTAAATTAATTCATCATGTTATATTAATGGTGAGCCAGACTAACCATGTTGAATAACATTTCAAAATCTCATCTTTTGTTTATGTTTTGATTTAGTTACATCAAAGTTCGTATGAGGAAGATATGATCGAGACCGAGAAGCTTCTCAGCTTTGTCAAGATTTTGCTAGCATTTTTTCGTTTCTTTCATTCTTTTTTTACAGTCTTCTTTAACTGAGCATATTAATGAAGCTAAGCTTTTATGTATCGAAACTAATATATTACCTATTATATATAGGGATCATTGCATATATACCCAATAAAACTAGCATATTTGCATATTTCTCCAAAATATAAATATGTTGTCGTTTGATGAATGACACATTTTGTTAGCCCAAATATTAATGTTGGTCCGATAAGTTTCAAATCAATTAGATGATGATATATCTCGAACATGAAGAAGAAGCTAGCTAGAAACCGCCTCACATCTACATATGGAGACCCTAAAATAAGTATTTATTCAAATTGCTTTTAATTCTTTATGCATCGTAATTGATAAGAAATAACATATGTTTCTTTCTGCACCATGTATGGAAGGTTATCAAGGCTTAGCAAGTACTTTTGCACACATGGGTTGGGTACAAAGGGATCAGAAGGTCATGGTGGCTCCCAATGGTAAACTAATCTTTGTTATCTTCCTTTTGGTGACTTCATTTTTTTATTTTTATTTTTTTCCTTCTTTCGTGCAGACTAGGAAAAAAAATATATGCTAAACTTGCAAAAGATTTTCAATCAGTATTGAAAGACTTTGAGAAGGTTCAACTCCTTTTATTCCCCAAGTTGTACGTTCTTTCATCAAGGTAATATATTTCAGAGTTCTTTTGATGTGAATGTGTTTCAAGTCATGCTTTTAGGAATTTGAATAAATGCATCAACGTTTGTCTATGATCGAGGTATTTCAAACAATGGAGGAACCTTCGGGAAAAAACAATTTACTTTTGATTGGTAAGCTTAATTATATGGTTATGTTCGATAGTTTTATATTGTAGCAAAATTTGTGGATAGGCAAGGTAGCGATGGAATAGAGCGTGGAGAGGTTAGTTTTAGACGCATTAACCTAACCAATGAAAAGATGCAACAATATTTTAATCTGCAGGTAATGTTCCAAACTGCATGTAGTTTATTACTGTACTTTTTTGAATTTTTTGTGAGTATGAATAAGTTGGGAAAGCATATTTTTACAGCATGTATTCAAGATGGAACAAGAAGAATACACGTAGGAATACATGCAATGTTTGCAGGCTTGGTACATGGTCTGCAAAAAGGTTGTTTATACCTTAAAATCAGAAATTATTGTTCATATTTGTATAAATTGCTGAGGGAAAAAATAACTCTCCCTACCCCTTTGGCGACTTTGGAGAACAGCGATACCCTACCAATCCAACCTGTTCGATCATCAATCTCATCTTTATATTATCGATTTAATCTCATTAAATCATAGTATCTTAATCAGGTTTTGGTTTTTAATTTAGGGTTTTATTTATCGCATATATAGGGGTTCTTAATCGGTTTTGTGATTATTTATACAATCATTGAATCGACTGGTACATCATTAAATCATGGTTTAGTTGGTGTGAGTTCATGGCTTAAAAACCCTAGTTGTTAAAACTAGGGTTTAATCTTTTGCGATCACTTGTGTAAAGAGGTTTGATTGTTTTGATGTCGATTATGGGAGAGCCGGCTTCACTTGGTTCGACCCCTAGTCATGATGCACCTAGTCATGACAAGCCTGAGGGGAATGATACTCTACTGAAAATTCGTGCTATTGAGAAACAAATTGCTGAGGGAAAACTTGTTCTTGTGGGTGACGATGGGCAACCATTAAAACCAATTGGGACAGTGGATGCTACTACTTCTACTGGGGCTAATCCGTTTGTGCATCTTAAGATGGGTGATGATGGGCAACCATTAAAACCGGTGTGATTGAGGATGCTAATCACGCATCGGGACTAGTCCTTTGAGCATCTTAAGGTGCCATACCACGAAGGAGCTTGATGAGATGCTTAATGCTATTGGTTATTATTCTAAACCTCCTCAAGATACAACTTGTCCTATGGCTTCTAATGTTAATGCTAGTAATGATAGTGTTGAATCAAATGCCAATGGGGTTGTTGGTATTGAGAAGGTTGGTGATTATGCTTTGCAACAACCTTCTCTATCGTATGTCGGTGTTACTTCTAATGACCCAAAGAAACACACTTCTAACTTTCGAGGTTGGAGTGTAATAAGAAAGCTAATGGTGTGGATCTTTACGTCCCGTTGAAAGTGGTTGAAGAGGTTAACAATAGGTTTGAGAATACTTTGTATGGGTATTTCCTTGGTAAACGCCTTGCTTTTCCTGTTGTTGATTACTTTGTACGCAATGTGTGGGCTAAGTTTGGCATACAAAAGGTAATGATGAATGCAAAGGGTTCTTCTTTTAAGTTTAATTCGAAAAAGGTGTTGATGATGTTATTGAAAACGGTCCTTGGTTGATTAATAATGTACCTATTATTCTTAAACCATGGACGATGAACACCAATTTACTCAAAGAGGATTTGACCAATATCCCGGTGTGGGTTAAATTCCATGACGTTCCTCTTGCTATGTTTTTCGATGATGGCCTTAGTCTCCTTGCCACATTGATTGGTACGCCTAAACGGTTAGATGCCATCACTAGCCAAATGTGCAAGGATTGTGGGGCCGTAGTAGTTTTGCTAGATGCATGATTGATGTCAAGTCGGATGAGCTTCTTAGGACGACCTTCATCATGAGATTCCGTTACTTGATGGGTCGGGTCGACTATCGAGACGACACGGGTTGAATATGAGGAAACCACCACATTGTGATAAATGTAAGATTTTGGTCATACTCCTATTGATTGTCCTATAGTTGTTGAACCTCCTACTCAGCCTTCTAAGCTGCAAATGATGGTGCAAATGATGGTTTCAAGACGGTTAATAATAGGAAGAAGGGAAAGAAAGGTGGGTCTTCTAACCGAGTCAAGGAGGGTTTTTCAAACTGTTGTGGTAACAGCTTCAATACCAACCCAAGAAGAATCCTTCGAACACGTCAGAGTCAATAAGAAGAATGCTTCGATGTGGCTAGTTCGAGTGGAACCAAGATCGCTACATCTAACCGGTTTGACGCCTTAATATGGAACATACGGATGCGCCCGTATTCCTTCTAATGACACTATCAAGGATGTGGAGTCGGTTGTACAATGGAAGTTATCGATGATAAGTCTACTAAGACAGTATTGCATCACAAGAGCCTCTTGTGAGTGATTTGAAAGAGATGGAGTCGGTAGTGGCTCCTCAAACTAGTGATTCTTGTATACCGCCTCTTCTACTAAGAGAAGTAATCCTTTTCTAAAGTGGGAGAGATTGTAGTGTCGATTACGAATATGAGGTTGTTCTAACCCATTTGATGAGTCTCGCTAATATATTTGGTGGTGGCCAAGAGTTTGAAGATGAGTATGATGACTATGATTACGATGACTATGCGAAACAGTTCGTGATCTTCCGGAAATTTGATGCCTTTAATGCCATGTATGGCACAACGCTTCAAGGTCCTAGGAAGTAATTTTATTTCTTTGTGTCATATGTTATCTTTTGAGTAGGGTTTGTTTTCTTGGTTAGAAAACAGAAGTATCTTGTTATGTAAGCTCTATGCCTATGTAACGGGCTGAGATATGGGATTTCACTCATATCCATTGTACTTAAACTTTTATTTGGTTAATTTATTTACCAGGGTGCAGGATTACTCCCCTTTACCCAAAAAAAAAATTAGAAATTGCCCAAGTGCTTATTGAGCTTATTTGAGTGCTTATTTGGGTAAATTAAGTTGATAAGTGCTTATTAAGGTTGTTTATACCTTCTGGAATCATTCGGTTGGATTTTTTGCTTATTTGCTTATTTTAACTGCTTATTCAAACTGCTTATTAGCCCAAAGTGCTTATTTGGGTTCAATTTTTAGTCTAGCTTATTTTTCCCTTAATTAGGATAATATTTAGGACTTTTCTGTAATTTTTCATAATTTTCTACGTTGATTTGCTATTTTTCTCATTTTTTTTATTAGTTTTAAGCACTTTTTAGTAATTTTAATTCATAGAAATTAATTAAATAGTCATAAAAATAGGATTTTAGTTTTAAAAATATTTTTTAGTTATTTGAGACTTTTAAAAATTAAATTTGCAATTTTTTGGTTAATTTCCAATTTAATTTTCTTTTTAATTAGTTTTTAATATTTAAAAATAGTTTTTAATTAATTAAAATTAAATAATTAGTCATAAAATTAGGTTTTTAATTTCATAATCATTTTTAAGCTAATTTAGATTTTTAGAAGTTAAATTTGTAATTTTCTAAGTGAATTTGGTAATTTAAATCATTTTTAATTAGTTTTAAGTAATTTAAATTAGTTTTAATTAATTAAAAGTAATTAATTAGTGATTAAATTAGTTTTTAATAATCGTAATCGGCAATCATGAATGCAAAGTATAATAAAAGTGCGCACCATTTTCCATATATGCAGCTTCACCGAAGAACTGATGCATTTTCATCCACATATTTAGCTTCATCACTGGCCCATTCTTCATTATTGGTGTGACAGTTCCCTTGCCCTTCTTCTTCTTCTTCTTCACCGGGAACTGATGCATATTCATCCACATTCTCTAGCATATGTCATTATATCAGCAAATTATAAAGCTTGCAAATATCACTTTAGGTGTGTTTTGAATATTACCTACTTTTTCTTCTTCAATTAGAGTACTTCTTCTTCTTCACCGGGAACTGATGCATTTTCATCCACATTCTCTAGCATATGTCATTATATCATCAAATTATAAAGCTTGCAAATGTCACTTTAGGTGTGTTTTGAATATTACCTTCAAACTCTTCTTGTTCTTCTTCGGGTTCAATTGAAGGCAAAGAAAGGTCTCACATCGGATGCAAGTCTTCGAATGTCTCTTTTCCACATTTTATGAATGGTGCATAATTCTTACAATAGTTTCTTCGACCGCTCCCACGGGCAAAGGAACGTTCAAAGATATCATGGGAGGCGGTTTTTAGTTTTTCAATTCAAAGTTGCGTGAGACCAAATCGTGGTGATATACTACATCGCCAAAATTGATCGAACTACCCGAGAAAAAGACTCTTTATCAAAATATGACTTATAATCATCATATGGATTCAAAATTATATCCCAAATATTACCCAAATATTAGTAATCGAGATAAACTACTTAAACTCGAAATTAAGATTTGTAAAACATACGTGAGACGCCATGCTACTCCTTATATTTTCCAATTGTTCAGTCAAACTTAACTTGCTCGCTTACGCTTTCTCGATTAGCTATTTGTGGATCCAAGATTGTAAAGAGGATGTCTTCACAATTACTTGTGAAGGTGAGCCCTCCCCAAAAAAGCTTTTCGATTTTGGGAATTCTTTCCATTAAAAGCAACTAAAGATAAATTGGTCGATTGTTGAATAATCATATAAAATATTTATAGTATAAACTTAATTTACCTTAATAAGCACTTATCAACTTAATTTACCCAAATAAGCACTCAAATAAGCTCAATAAGCACTTGGGCAAAAAGGGCCTTTTCCATGTAACGACTTTCTTCTCGGCACATCCCAAACCAGTTGGTTTTAGGTGACCAGGCTTTTGACACCTCACAGAGAATAGTACCAGAATTAGTGAAGTTTGATTTCAAGGATTTCTTAGATTCCCGCTAAGTTATCATTAGACACTTAAATAGATAGCAACCCACGCTCATTTAGAGATTAGAAGACTTAAAGACAAAATTGACGAATACTAGTTCAACCTTTGATTCTAAATTAGTAAATTAAGTTTATAATATAAATATTTTATATGATTATTCAATAATTTGACCAATTTATCTTTAGTTGCTTTTTATGGAAAGAATTCCCAAAATCGTAAAAGCTTTTTGGGAGGGCTCACCTTCACAAGTACTTGTGAAAGACATCCTCTTTACAAGTAATCGATCCCACAAATAGCTAATCGAGAGAAGCGTAAGCGAGGAAAGTTAAGTTTGACAGAACAATTGGAAAATATAAGGAGTAGCATGACGCCTCACGTATGTTTTACAAATCTTAATTTCGAGTTTAAGTAGTTTATCTCAGTTACTAATATAGGGTAATATTTCAGGATACAATTTTGAATCCATATGATGATTATAAGTCATATTTTGATAAAAGAGTCTTTTTTTATCGGGTGGTTCTGATCAATTTTGGCGATGTAGTATATCACCAGCCAGATTTAGTCTGCACGCAACTTCAAATTGAAAAACTAAAAAAACTGCCTCCCATGATATCTTTGAACGCCTTTGCCTGGGAGCGATCAAAGAAACTATTGTAAGAATTATGCACCATTCATAAAATGTGGAAAAGAGACATTCTCAAGACTTGTGCATCCAAAGTGAGAGACCTTTCTTTGCCTTCCAATTGAACCCAAGAAGAACAAGAAGAGTCTCAAGGTAATATTCAAAACACACCTAAAGTGATATTTGCAAGCTTTATAATTTGTCGATATAATGACATATGCTAGAGAATGTGGATGAAAATGCATCGATTCGGTGAAGAAGAAGTCACTCTAATTGAAGAAGAAGAAGGGCGTGGAACCGTCACACCAATAATGAAGAATGGGCGATGATGAAGCTAAAATGTGGATGAAAATGCATCAGTTCTGGTGAAGTCGCATATGTGGAAAATGGTGAGCACTTTTATTATACTTTGCATTCATGATTGCCGATTACGATTATTAAAAACTAATTTAATCACAAATTAATTACTTTTAATTAAGTAAAAACTAATTTAAATTACTTAAAACTAATTAAAAATGATTTAAATTACCAAATTCACTTAGAAAATTACAAATTTAACTGCTAAAAATCTAAATTAGCTTATACATTTCGACCCCCTTGACCGAATACATTAACCCCAAACCACTCATTCTAGTTTTAAAGATGTCCAAAAATACCAATATTGTAGCCTTTGGGTCCGGATCCCCCCCCCCCTCACTTAAGAGTTTGTAATATGCAAGACCAGCTTCACTTTGTCATGTGTCAAACTGTGAATTTGCCTGTTATATTATTGAAAGTAATCACTTAAGTTTATCTGTCCTGTTTTATGGTTATAAAATTGTGTTGGTCATCCCGATGTTCTAGGAGTAAGAAGCCCTTCAAGCTTGATATGCGAATTAATTGATAATCTGTCAGACGGCCGCCAGAAGAATACGATTAAAAATATGGGATTTCAAAGTGTTTTAGAACTTAAGATCAAAGATATACCCAAAGACCCTTGATCCTATGTTCTCTCCAAACTAGATACGATGAAAAATCCGATAGTAATCGAAATAACTAGTGGAGATATCCCGGTGAACGAGGAGTATGTCCATGAGGTATATGGGTTCCATGAGGTATATGGGTTCCCTATGGGCCAACTATTCTTAATCGTTCAAGGCAGGAAAACTACAATAAAGTGCCTACGATCATCGAATTGAAAACACATTTAAGCCTTGATAACGATAAAGATATTTATCCTCCACGCTTGTCAGAAAATGAAGCTTAGAAAAGCCTCCGATTATCTGCTCAAATTAGATTTCTAGTTATGATGGTTTCAACCTTGGTTGAATCTATGAGCAATGGTCGTAAGAGATATTCGGTTTTTGGCATTAATAACAAAGAATAGTGACTTTAAAGAGTTTAATTGGTGTGACTTTGTGGTAAAGGCGGTCAAGGATTGCAAGGAAAATGGGATCATAGTAAGAAAAGTTCCAAGTTTGTTGGCCCTCTTGCATTTTTGGTGGTACGTGTAATTTCATAGTTAAATTTTCATTTATGTATATTTATGTTTTCTAATTATTTATTGTATTTTGGTTAAGCTTCTATTTTTTGATCGTGTTGCGACTAAGATTGCAAGGGTGCCACCAGTGATTACTAGATGGAAGCCAGAAGATCTAATAGAACTCGATGGAAAGAAAGATTTTGGATCATATAAACTGTTACCTGCATGGAGCAAAACAGCATCAGGGAAGGCATATCTTATCTTCGCTTTGAATTTATAAAAAGATATTCATTTTAAAAGTTGTGGATGTCCTAAAGTAGAAGGGGATGATATTGATAAAGACCCCCACGAGCAGACGGAGGAGGAAACTGTTGAGGTATGAAGTAATTAGTTTATGTATGTAATCATACTTGTGTTTTGTTCATTCTTTTAGTTTTAGACCTTTTTTATGTTACAAACATTTATCAGACTGCAGTCAAGGAGGTCGATGGCTTAATTGAAAATCTTGCAATAACACGGGATCACAATAAGCGAAGATTAGAAGAAGCTGTTAATCTCTTTGGTGCAAATGAAAAAATCCAAAGCATCATGGAGAAATGGAATTTAACCTTTTCCAACCAACCTATTATAATCAATGATGATACTACCGATCTTGGATATAGAAACCTTTGACATAGAAACCGTACAATTCTGGCCATATCCTTTAGTGATAAGCGCCTCACCACTTCCACCATTGCACTACCGAGAGGTGGGTCATTGGGCAATTGAGATGCACTCACAGCCTAGCTCGAGCAAATACACCCCCCCTTTAAACCTTTGTCGGGTCCACCCGTGAAGAGTGCTCACTAGGTGTTGGCATGGGTTGGGTCTTATTTATGTTACCATCGCCCTCACCACTACTAAGCTTGGTGGAGTAGTGGCGCCCTTACCATTCTATCTACTACATCATCAAAGATAAGCTCATCTCGTTTCAAGGTTGGGAGGAGAATGAAATGAGTCATCCCCACTCTCCGTCTGGAATGCCTACTTGTGGATGAATGTTGTTGAGGTGAGAATTATCGGGATCGTGGGTGTGTGTTGGGAGCCACCGTGCTTGATGGTCCTTCACCTCGCAATCAAGATGTTAGGAAACAATGGCACTACAACCCACTATATCCTACCACAACCCTTAACATATTTGAAAACACTTTAGCTGTGAGTAGTTTTGATGGATAAACATTTTGTGAGGTGCAAGTTTTGTTTATGAAGATCCAAAATATTTGAATAAACTCGATACATCGAAACTTGGTTTTGCTAACAACATTTTTAAGCATACCTCAAAAATATAATTTGAAAAATTGAACACCCCGCCTGCTGCAAGGCGGATCAAGGTCAGGCTATGTTTGTGGGAAAAGCATCCCAACCGGTCCTTTGTGTCTCAAACAATGTAGGAGGGTGTGAATTAGAAACCTCCATTGTGGGGAAAACTCGACTTTATGAAAGTTAAAAATGTTGTCGTTCTGCACTTCATCAATGAGAGTTTTCAATTATGTCATGGCTCATAAAGTGCTAATACCTTCAAAGATCTCTAAGATGAAGATGTTCTCTTAGAAAAGCTTCAAGAATAACAATTTGGGTGCCATCCACTTTTCCAATTAATTGTTGGACCCTTCCTCGCTTGTTGAGGCATTAGCAGTTTGACAAAACTTCCTGACAGGGGTACATAAGATAGTAGAGTTTAAGAGTAAAGCAAACCTGATTTTGTTTCTATTTAGGAAAGCTACTATCTCAGTGAACTCTTCATTGCCTTCTGGCAAGTCCAAGAACGCCACCATGTTGTGCTTATCGACAAAATCAATAGGAGCCATTAGCAATAAGAGTTAGGGTTATGAAAGTGGGATTTGATCGCAAAAGTCTTTAGTGAATTGTGGTGAAAGCAATTGAAAAGTTATGCAATATATAAAGAGTTGGAGAATTTTGATTGGACCGCCTTGAAAATATTTATGGTAATAAGTAAAGATTAGCCAATTTAGGAAACCTTTATATACAGAAACCGGAGGAACAACCCAATTTGCAAAAGTAATCATCGCATAACTGACTTTTGGAATAAGTACTAACGGCTAGTTCATTAGTAATAACTAGGCTTATCAGTACTAACTTATAACCATCAGTATTCACTTTACCCATCAGTATTATCTTATAGTTTGGAAATCATAATACTGAAACCCCATTTTGAAAGGATTAAGTATGGTGACAGACACTTAATCAAGGTCGGCCTTACATGGCCTCTGGTTTGGTGAAAACCAATGGTTTCAAAGCTAAGCACCGCTCTGTGATGGATAGTCCCATTAAAAGGGCCTCCCGATAGGGTTTCCACTCGTGTGTGTTGCCTCCAACACAAGTGTTGGATTCACTGCTGCTCACTGTTCTCTAAGCCGATGCCCTTAGGCTATTCACACTATCTCAGAAGAGATAGAATGGCAAAGAGTGGGTTAGTGCAGAATGAATCTGACTAACTGAAACCATCAATTCATGTTCATTTATAACACAAGATGCCACATAATGCTTTGGCATCACAAAATACAGAATTACAGCAAGTTCCAACATGTGGTTGCATCAGAATGAGCATAAGGGAGTAAACCATACTTGCTGTAACAGTATTTTACCAAACCACATCCATACTGCTTGTGTTATTCCTGAAAAGTTAGTTCAAAACCAAGAAAACACAACCCAAGATAATTTCTTGACAATCCGAATTAACTTTACACAAACAGTATTTACTAGATAATAATCAGTACTAACCACCAGTTTACACAACTTTACAAAATAAAGAGAAATAAGACATATTATGGATGAAGCATCCCAATACTTGTGACCAAGTACTGAAACCTTCCCAATTCAAAAGCTTTTGTTAAAAGATCTGCAACATTAAACTCTGTATCAATCCTATCAACCTCGATGAGTTTCTTTTCATTACAGTCCCTTATAAAGTGATGTCTTATCTCAATGTGCTTAGTTTTAGAATGAGCAACTGGATTTTTTATAATGCATATAGTAATCGTTGTTATCTATGTAAATGACAAGACCTATAAAATTATACCCATAATCAAGCATCCGATTCGAATCCGAGAGGACTTGACCACATCAACTTCGTGCAGCCTACATACTCACCCTCGGTTGTAGAGTTTGCCACAATGCTTGCTTCTTGACCGCCTTGAAATCAACCTATCACCAAGAAATTGACATCCTCCCGTGGTTGACTTCCTATCAAGACTTGCCCCAAGATAGTCACCGCCGAGTAAGCTACCGGATCAAAGGAAGAGTCCTTAGGATACCAAAGGCCTAGGTGAGCATGGCCTTTCAGATATCTAAAGATTCTTTTAACAACATGCATGTGAGAAAGATTTGGAGAGACTTGGAATCTAGCATAGGCATATACTGCAAACATGATATCTTGTCTGGAGGCAGTCAAATACATCAATGAACCAATCATTGACCTGTAGAGGTGTTGATCAACCTCTTCACCATCAGCATCTGGAAGTAGTGGCTTATTATGCTCCATAGGAGTGCTTGCAATCTTTGTGTTTTCATAGCCAAACTTCACTAAAATCTCCTTGACATACTTATCATGGATGATAAATATGCCATCTGTCTTCTGCTTGACTTGTAGCCCAAGAAAGAAGGTGAGTTCTCCCAAGACCATGGTATATTGATAACCATATGATTTTTAGCAAATCATCAGCTATCAACGGATTTGTTTTGTCTTTACCAAAAGCCGTACCCTTTTGGACTAGTTACTTCTTGCAACCATGGTGAGCTAATTACCATATGAATGGTTTTTCCACAGCCTTTACCACAAGCCATTTTCATGTGGGCTAGCCAACTCTTTACATTTGCTGATATGGTGAGTTGATTACCATACAACTTATTAGCAAGTTGTCAACTATATAACGGATTTAAGATATCTTTACCAGAGCCGTTTGCTTATGGATTAGCCAATCCTTTTGTTAGACATGGTGGACTGATAACCTTTTGTTGTATCCATCTCAAAAACCATTTGTTGCTGATATTTTGTGCTTCAAAAAGTATTTTGCACTTCACAACAATTTCTTATTTATTTTCATTAAAAGACTGTTACTGGTTTAAGCTGCAAGCAGTACTTTATATAAAGTACTGTTTGTCCAGCAGTACTTTGAATAAAGTACTTATTGTTTAAAAAATTTATATAATTAAACGTCATACCAGTACTTATGCTTCATCTCAGCTATAGTTGTCCATCTGATAAACAACTCAATTAACACAAGAGCTGTTTCAGTCTCATTCTCGACCTTCATACCATGATCTAACATTCTTCTCATAAGATCTGCTGTTAATGGATATCTTCTTTCAGCTAGCATATTAATCATGGTCCCATCTTCCAGCTCCAAAACATGCACTCCAGATTCTTCAAAGAATCTCCAGCTGGTAATCTCCCAATTCTCTTGATTTAGCCAGATTTCTTGATGATTGTCTCCTCGTTCCCGTGATAATTGTCGATCTCCTAGCAATACTAAGCCAACTCAGCTTGATGGAATATTTTCAAAGTATTCTTGCACGAATTGATATAGTTGAAACAGATCTTCTATTTATCAAATGCAAGATGTCCCATAATGAATTAAACACTCTAAAGCTTTCATGTTCTCTATGGAACATAAGATAGTCTCCATCTTTTGCTTCTACAACTTCGAATGTAGAAATCTTAGACTTCTTTTCTGCAACATCTTTAGCTTTAGGATGATCAAAGTCGACAACTCTTATGTAATTTCTCAGCTCATCAACTGTATCAGATCTTAACTCAATCTTCTTTGATGGCTGTTTAGCTTCAGTTGTTCTTTTTCTTTTTAAGCTTCTTAATTTTAATCTTGCATCCATATTATCTTTAAAAGAAACAATACTATCCAGCATCTTTTGATAAGCTTCTTTAACAGCATCATATAAATCTTTCATCTCTATATAATTCAACTTCTGTAATCCAGTATATCCTTGACTCTTCAGATAAGCCATCATGTTATTCCTTTCTCTAGCCTTACTCAGTGGTCTTCTTGGTATAACAGTTCGATTCCTTCACCGTAAAGCACCTCAAGATTATATGCATCTTGAAACTTTTAGTAGCTTCTTCATTCTTAGCTACTTCAATAGCTCTTATTTGACTAAAGTCAGTTTTTC
Source organism: Chrysanthemum lavandulifolium (assembly GCA_022545495.1). Taxonomy (NCBI): domain Eukaryota; kingdom Viridiplantae; phylum Streptophyta; class Magnoliopsida; order Asterales; family Asteraceae; genus Chrysanthemum; species Chrysanthemum lavandulifolium. The sequence goes on along the minus strand of CM040241.1, from coordinate 310,925,558 downwards.
TTTTTAGTTTCTACCAATTTGCCTTTGCCTTTGTCCTTTGGATCTAAAACTAGTTGAGAAGCTTGAGGTTGTTGTTGTTCTTCAACCCGTGAATAGTAACACCTCTTGGTCTTGTTAAATTTAGCATTATCTCGAGCAAGCAGTATCATCATCACTGCGAAGACGCCTACCATGGGTGTATCAGCTTCTTCTTCTTGTAGGACTGTTGAAGGACCAACTTCCTCTTTATGTAGAACAGTTGGAGGACCAGCTTCTTCTTCAAAATTAAGAATTCTTGGTGTAATCAGCTCTTGTCTATAAGTTCCTTGACAAGCAGTACCTTGATCACCAGCACCTTGTGAAAGGTTTTATGGATATTTAAATATTAGTATGTCCGGATTCGAACTCGAGACTAGGGATTGCACACATTACGTATGAGAGTTGATGTTGATAATTAATATATAAAATGTTATTATTTATTATTAGTCACGAAATAAAAACATAACGATAGTTAAATATTTAACGAGGTTTTGACTAACGGTCGTTAAATGTAAACTACGAGGACTAAGAATGAAATTAGTGGACAAGAAGGATCTAGAATCCCTTGGGAAGCATGGCCGGTCGAGGCTATCAAACCCAAGGAGGTGGGATTTCTTGGTCACCAAGTTTTGAGAAACTATAAATACAAACCCTTGTATTCATTATTCTCCAACCTTGGATCACCAATAGACCTAATCTTCTCCTCTCCTCTTTCTTGTGTGGTGGTCGAACACCCTCACCATAAGGGTTTCAATTTTTCTTAACTCAAGAAACAAGTATTTGGTTTTATTTGTGATTCAAGAACCTAGCTTTTCACATCAAATCGCTATTAGTACGTGTGTACAAGAACGAAGAACAAGTGCGTTTGTGCTTGTGAATTCCTTGGTGGTCGATCTGTGTGGGTCGAATTTTATAAACCCTAAAGTTAGGGTTTTGGTTTTGTTCTTGTTCTAACAATCGCTTGGTTTACTTGAATTGCTAAAAGGTACGCACTTTCTTGTTCGGTTAATTACTTACATGTATTATTCCTATTTACTCACCGATACTTTGATGATGTTTACTTGCTTTTATAATTTGTTATGATTAGTATATTCCAACAAAGGGCATCACGAGCTGTTAATATGATGTAATTAATTACCAAACACATAAAAATTGAATCTTTATGATTATTTGCATGCTTTTATGGTTTCTAGGGTTTTGAATTCGAAACCCTAATTTTTTTATTTTAGGGTTGATTTCCCTTTTATTATTTAAGTAGGTTTTAATTTTGTAAAACTTGTAGAAACCCTAGGATTGCATGCTAATTTTATGTGGTTAATTAATGAATAATTGTTATGTGTCATGTAATATGCGTATCTTGGGTGATAATTGTTATGCGGAATCCATGGTGGAACATGCATGTTTTGCCATGGAGTATTGTTTTTTATGTATTAAATTGTTTAGTGATACACACATGTTTTATTTATTTGATAATTATTGAATTTGGGAAGACCTCAATTATAACTAATAAAATTCGTTATGTGCTATTTCGTATATTATTAATTTTGGCTTACGCAATCGACTTGTCGATGCATGTGGCTCATCTACTTGTAGGTGAAAGCCCTAGTTAATGTATGCATTATTTTACGCCTAGAATTGTTATTAGAGTTTATCGAAATAATTATGCATGTGGCTAATTGTTTTACATATGTTAAATTGTTTAGTTATATGTTTATATTATTTGAGTGTGTTTAATTTTATTAAAATGCTTTTTTGTTTATATATTGTTTCACATGTTAGTAAGCAAAAAGGCTTTTTATGAATAGAAATTTAAATGGACTAAATAATGGCGAAATTGATTTGTTTTTCTAAGCATTAATCTTGAACCTTAATCGATTGATGCGATCGTACTAAATGGTTAGAACGGCTCACCCACTAGAACAAACTATAAAGGGTTAATTAAGAAGTGCGCACAACACACCGAAAGGATGTCTAAGGTTATGCTTTAGCGCTACCCGGTCCTCTCGCCTCTGTGAGTTCGATTAGAGCTACCTAGTATAACCATTATATGTAACGAAGCATCTTAGTGCAAAGTTGTAAGTTTCTCAACGATCGATTAAAACTTTGTAGTATTAATCTTAGCAAATTAAAATATCATGTAAGTTTTTTCGAAAAATATTATGCTATAAAGTTTTATGCATGCTTCTTTATACATAAGTTTTGATTACACGTCAAAAATTGTGCCCTTTAAATTTAAGTTTATGCCATCTAATGATTTTTTTTTTTGGGTAAAGGGTTTCCCCAAATATTATTACGCCAAAAACATTGAAGTACAAAGGATGAGGTGAGTCCTCATCTCACCCCTTAGACACTAACAGACTCTTATATAAGAATGACATGCCATTCTTATAACTTACATAATAACTACCACCTACAATGACTATACAAGTGAATAAAATAGGAATGAAACATGATTCACTAATGTAGCGCCAAGAACATAGCCATCATAGGACTACCATCAATCTTCCATGGAGAACCCTCCAACTTGCCCACAATTGGATCATCATAATTGAGAATCGGCTCACAAATTTCACACAACAGTTGGTGATAGACTCTAAAACCACGGATAGAGCAAAAGCTTAAACTTGCTCCAACGGTGCATGTTTAGATGCAAAATCGATCACTATCAAGTACCAAGCATGATGACCAAAAACAACGGTGACCATCAACAAACATCAGTTTGTAGAACATCATCATAGAACTACAAACCAAACCACAACACTATGACACGATTCAGTGCACCAAATAGCAACTAGGATCGGAATGCAACTCTATTCGACCACAACCTGCCATATACTAATATAGGGTTTTCCAAACCCTAACCTCCAATAACGATTATAAGATTTTTTGAATAAGAAATCTACAAAACTTAACTTCCAACAAACGACCCGCAGCAAGGTGTAATTTAGTTATGTGAGACCTTGATCTAGATTACAATAACAAGGTGAATAATTTTGTTGTGTGAGACCTCAGCTTAAATATTTGCAGTTTTTAAATTAGACAACTTAATTAAGTTAGTTAGTGAGACCTATGACAAGGCATAAGATGGGATGAAACATGCTTACGTTTTGCATTAATTGTTTTGGCAAAATTGTAAATCCCATAACTTTTAGAATTGAAAACTTGTTTGTCAATTATTGTTTTTCAACAATTACCTATTCTATACTTTCACCACTAGCAGATCAACTGATGTGGTGAAACTATGATAATGAGGATCCAAAATTCAAGGAAAATTCTATGGTTAATATGAATATTGACCAAAGGGTATTTTATTTTCTTGAATGTTTACTTATCAAAAGTACTAACTTTTGAACTTTTATTTCAGAGAAATGGCTCAAGTGAATCTATCGCACTAGCCTCGCTGCTCAAATCTATGTTTGATCGAGAGAAATTGACTAGTAGCTAATTTCAATGATTGGTATCAAGAACTCGTAATTGTCTTGAGGGTTGCCAAAAGACTAGATTATTTGACTCACGCCTTTTCCTCTTGAACTGCCGCAGAAAAGCACTGCCTGAAGCACGAGCTGCATGGCAACCGAGTATGACAAGTATAATGAGGTCGCCGCATTATGCTCAGAGTATGAACTCAAACTTGCAAAAGCAGTTTGAAAATTACTTCCTAATCTCATGCTTGAAGAATTGCAAAGGTTGTTTGAAAAGCCTGCGATCAGAGTCAGATGATCCGATAGATGCTCTACGGTTGCAAAGCAAGGAGAAGGAAACCGTGAGTGCTCACCGCTCGAAATGATGAGTTACATGGACCACCGGGCCTCAACTATGTCTACCCCAATGACATACAAATTGGCCTTATCAATGATCCCTTAACAAGGAGTTTGATGGTTTCATGCGCAATTACAATATGCATTGCACGGGGAGGACATTCACTAAGGTACATGCAATGCTCATTGATTATGAGAAAGGTTTGCCCAAGAAGGCCCCTACACCTACGGTTCTTAGCATCCAAAAGGGTAGGATTTCTAAGCCTAATAAGCCGCTAGCGAACAAGAAAGGGAAAGGTAAGGGTAAAGCTGATAAGGGAAAACAGGTTATGACTTATCAACAAGAACCCAAGAAGTACCCTCCCAAAGAGCGTGAGAATCCGAAGAAGGATATGGCTTGTCATCACCGCACCGAGGTAGGACACTTTGGAAGAGGAATTGTACACTCTACCTTGATGAGTTGCTAATAAGAGGTATAAAATATCGCTTGTGGCGATGATTGTGTACTCTTTGATGATAGAATTATTTGCTTTTTCTCATAAAATAAATTCTTGGGTATACGATCTGGATGTGGTATTCATATTTGTAATACACCGCGGGGACTTAGAAGAGCAAGGAAGCTTGCCTATGGACAACAATACCGCACGCGTGGGTAATGGAGCACATGATCGTTGAAGCTATAGGCACGTTTGATTTAGTTTTACCTTCGGTTTAGTACCGCTATTAAACGATTGTCATTACGCACCTTCCATTGTTAGGGGTGTCGCTTCGCTTCCTTGTTAAAAGATATTGGTTTCGCTCATACATTTACCGATTATGGAATTTCGGTTTCTTTAAATGGTGTTTTTACTTTAATGTTATTCCAAAGAATGGTGTGTTTGAAATTGATTTGCATGATAATATGATTGATAAAATAATTGCATCTTTAGCATCAATAATAAAAGAATCAAAGGTGATTTGGATTCTTCATTTCTTTGGCATTGTAGACTTGCTCATATAGGCAAGAAACGCATGCAACAAACAATGAACACGATGGGCTTTTGCAAGACATCAATGATGAATCATTTGATAAATGTGAATCTTGCATATCCGGGAAGATGACCAAGAAACCTTTACAAATAGTTTAGAAAGGGCTTCTAATCTTCTTGGTGTGATACATACCGACGTATGTGGACCACTAAGACATGTGTCAAGAAAGGGTGCTAGCTACTTAACCTTATCGATGATTTCAATCGTTATGGTTATGTTTATTTACTTAAACATAAACATGAAGTCTTTGAAACATTTAAGGTTTTAAGAGTGAAGTAGAACTGCAACTAGGAAAGAAGATTAAAGCTCTTCGATCCGATAGAGGTGGTGAATATTTAAGCTAAGAGTTTAAAGATTATCTAGTTGAGTGTGGTATCGCCCAAGAACTCACATCTCCATATACTCCACAACAAAATGGTGTATCCGAGAGAAGAAATCGTACATTGCTAGACATGGTGCGATCAATGTTTAATCTTACAACTCTTCCCTTATCCTTTGGGATTATGCTTTAGAAACCTGTTGTTCGATATTGAATATGGTTCCAACTAAGAAGGTTGATAAGACTCCTTATGAAGTGTGGTATGGGAAAGCTCTAACTTGTCTTACTTAAAGGTCTGGGTTGTGAGGCGTTTGTTAAACGCGACTCACGATAAGTTGCAACAAAGATCAGAAGTGTATCTTCGTAGGATACCCAAAGGAAACTATGGGTTACTACTTTTACTTTCCACCGAAAACAACGTAATTGTTGCTAGGTATGGAGACTTTCTTGAAAAGGATCTCATATCTCATGAATTCGTGGGAGAGTTTATGATCCGGAAGATGATCAAGAAGATACAACACCTTCGAAACACTAGCCAACCTCAAGTAGAACCCGAAAGTCCGGGCGCTCCACCGAGATTGAAGTGGTTCCCACTGTAGGTCTTCAAGGACTACGCGTGCACCGGCGCCTATGTCTCAACGTAGAAGCTAAGGAAAATATGTTAGGGATCTTGGTGAACCCGCTAACTATAAAGCTGCCATGATGAGTCCCGAAAAGGAAAAATGGCGAGTTGCAATGAATGGGAAATGCAATCCATGAAAGATAATGAAGTTTGATAGAGGTTGACTTACCTCCAAATGCTAAGGTAGTTGGAAGTAAGTGGCTCTATAAGATAAAGACCGACATAGATGGCAATGCACACCTATAAAGCTCGCCTTGTAGCTCAAGGGTACACTTAAACCTTTGGGATAGACTACGAGGAGACATTTTCTCCTGTACTGCACATTAGAGCTATTAGGATTCTTATAGCCATAGTCGCGCACTATGACTATGAGATATGGCAAATGGATGTCAAAACCGCTTCTTAAACGGTCGCCTAGATGAGGACATCTATATGGCGCAACTCAAGGGTTTGTGAATCCTAAATTTCAAAGCGTGTATGCAAACTTCAAAGATCCATTTATGGGTTGAAGCAAGCATCAAGGCAATGGAACAAGAAGTTTGATGAAGAAATCAAGAAATTTGGTTTCACTCAAAATCTTGATGAGCCATGTGTGTATCACAAAGCTAGTGGGAGTAATGTTTTTTTCTTATCTTATATGTCGATGACATATTGATCATGGAAAAGACATTCCAAGTTTGCAAGATGTAAAGTCTTATCTTGGAAAGTGCTTTTCTATGAAGGATTTGGGAAGCAAAGATTTATTCTCGGGAATCAAGATCTACCGAGATAGATCAAGGCGGTTAATTGGACTAAGCCAAAGTGCTTACATTGATAAAATATTGAAGAGATTCAATATGCAAGATTCCAAGAAGGATACTTGCCGATGCAAGTTGAACATGGCTTAAGTAATAAACTATGCGTCAACACTGAAGAGGTGGCACACATGAAGAAGGTTCTTATGCTTCTACCGTAGGATCTATCATGTATTTGTGAGATGTACAAGGCTCGATGTGGCGCTTTGTACGTATTATCACGATCGGTATCAACAGATTCGTGTGAAACATCGGCAGTGATAAGAACATTCTTAAGTATCTAAGGCTACTAAAGAAATGTTTTAGTGTATGGAGGAAATCCAGATGCGTAACTTGATGTTACTGTGTTTTGCGATGCGTCATTCCAAACCGATAAAGATGATACTAAGTCTTAGACGGGTTATGTCTTTGTCATTACTTGGAGGAGCGGTTGATGGAAGAGCAAGAAGCAAACAACGGTTGCGATGTCTATTCTGGCTAAGTACATAGTCGCTCGTGTCGCGATGGAAGTCGTTTGGATTAGGAAATTCATTTGGGACTCGGAGTAATGCCCTCAATCGAATTACCTTTAAATGTGTATTGTGACAACTCGCTTCAATAACATTTGCCAATGAGCCCTGAGTCATGAAGGGCACCATAAATTTTCTCGTCGATATCACTATGTTCGAGAACAAGTCGAAATAGGTGAAATCAATCTACTCAAAGTTCATACAGATGATAATCTAGTCGATCCCTTTACTAAGCCTTTGCCAAAGGAAAACTTATGGACCATGTCGATGGGATAGGACTTCATTTAGCTAGTAGTTTCATGCAACTGTGATTAGTATTTGGATAAAGGATGTTATGAACAAATATTATTTTAATGAAATAAAATAGTTGGTTATGTTTATTTTCGCTTTCTTAATATTATATCCTATATTTGCATGTTTAATCCGTGAATAACTTATGTTATTCTAAATAGTCCGTTGTCGATCAATGATGTGGGAATGTCATTGAATTAAGACAAACTGAAGTTTTGGTAGAATATACTGAGAAGTATATTGATGCGTGGGACATACCAGATTCACATGATATTCAATGAATTGAATATAGAACTCATCCCAACTTTACATGATGATACTTTATGGATCTTTGTCATTAAGTATATCATGAAGTGTTTATCCTCGACTTGAGATACCGATAAGCGATATGAATGTAGTGCATTTGTGTAAGATAGTTTAACGCTATCCGTGAATCGGTAGTTATAAGGGCTATTTTCGTAAGTGTTACAAAGTTCATGAGTTATGTTTGTAGTCAAGAGAATTTGTTCCTTTGAATTTGTTTCAAAGCATAATACTATACTTGGGCCCTCGTAGGGTTGACAAGATGTTTGTATGACCATACCCAAGATCAACTGAATACGCTCGAGATGATTTGGTAATCTTGTTCAATCGAATACAACGAGAAATGTAATATTAAGTTAAGAAATGACTTGATCCATATTCATAGTTAATGTAGTATTAGTAACAAAGGATAAGTAAAATGATGAATCATTAAATGGTTTTTCCAGAAACCATGCTCGATTCGATCCGGGGCATTGGCGTGTTAGGCTAGACTAAACCAATGTCATTACTATATTTAGTAATATCCAAGTGGGAGCTGAAAGGTTTTATGGATATTTAAATATTAGTATGTCCGGATTCGAACTCGAGACTTCGGGATTGCACACATTACGTATGAGAGTTGATGTTAATAATTAATATATAAAATGTTATTATTAATTATTAGTCACGGAATAAAACATAACGACAGTTAAATATTTAACGAGGTTTTGACTAACGGTCGTTAAATGTAAACTACGAGGACTAAAAATGAAATTAGTGGACAAGAAGGATCTAGAATCCCCTTAGGGAAGCATGGCCGGTCGTGGGCTATCAAACCCAAGGAGGTGGGATTTCTTGGTCACCAAGTTTTGAGAAACTATAAATACAAACCCTTGTATTCATTATTCTCCGAACCTTGGATCACCAATAGACCTAATTTCTCTTCTCCTCTTTCTTGTATGGCCGGTAGAACACCCCTTACCATAAGGGTTTCGATTTTGCTTAACTCAAGAAACAAGTATTTGGTTTTATTTGTGATTCAAGAACCTAGCTTTTCACATCAAATCGCTATTAGTACGTGTGTACAAGAACGAAGAACAAGTGCGTTTGTGCTTGTGAATTCCTTGGTGGTCGATCTTGTGTGGGTCGAATTTTATAAACCCTAAAGTTAGGGTTTTGGTTTTTGTTCTTGTTCTAACAATCGTTTGGTTTACTTGAATTGCTAAAAGGTACGCACTTTCTTGTTCGGTTAATTACTTACATGTATTATTCCTATTTACTTCCGCTGCATGCTTTGATGATGTTTACTTGCTTTTATAATTTGTTATGATTACTATATTCCAACACCTTGATCATCGCATTTTCTACACCAAGATTTTGAACTCCAGTTCCTTGAGCTCGATGATTTCAATATTTACTTGTGCTTCAAGATTTGAGGTTCATCTTTATTTGCATGAAACTCAAAGATCTTCTTTCAAATTATCTTTTCCCAGATTCCTCCCCAATTGGAATGAAGACTGTTGTTGAACCTTTTTGCCTTTTGAAGACGTCTTAAACTTCTTAACCGGCCTTCCTTGCTTCTTTTGAGACTTGACCCATAATCTGTGATGTTTAACTAAAGGTCATACAAAACTCTTTAATCTTCTAAATTTGTTTTGCAACTTCACTAGCTATGCAGTCTGAGCTTCAAAAGCTTTCTTCAATTTGACCAATTCCCTTGTCAAAACATAGTTATCCAGAACCAACCCCTCAGGAGGTATTCCAGAGCAACCACAATCCACAATTAAATGATTTTTAAGCTCCTCTTCTGGGTTGCCCTGCACAAAGATAAAAGAGTTAGTTAATTTTAGGAACCCAAGCCATTACTGACTTGTGTTCCCCTTGTGGAGTTACATACTTAAATTCTTTAAGTATGTAATTTCCACTGTCTTTATGCACATGATCAATTATCTTTGGTTGTTCAAAACCTTGAGTTGGTTTTTCAAAAAACATCTCTTTTTCATCCATATTCTCTTTATTATTTTCAACAAAAATCTCTGTTTCACTTTCACTTTACTTCTTTGAAAGTATTGTTTGTTTCACATCAATACTTTCTTTCTTAACCTGTGGTTTTAACTTTTGTGTAGGGTTCTTTGATCTAGATACTCTTTTGATGTGTAGCACCTTCTAGACCGATAGTAATTAGATCTCCTAGGGCTTCCATACCAAAAAGTGTGATCAAGACTTGATTAGGTGAAACCGAGCGAGATTTTGAGAATGTACTGCTTGTGAAATTTTGGCTTATCAAGACTTTGAAAAGTGTTTGAGGGTACCGATGGTTTTGAAAAAGGTCTTCTCTGAGTGAGGTACCTATAGTCTTGTGAGAAGTTGCTGTGGTTAACCCTATGTGAATGATTCCAGACTGGTTTATTCTCTCTTGGTTTTTGGTTGGTAGATCTGTTCTTTGGGAATTTGCTTTGATATTCTGAGTGAAAATCACAGTTCTTAATCAAATGATCAGGACTATAACAAACAAAACATAATTTTTGACCTGTAATCCCAAAATTTCTTCCTCTATGTCTATGACCAAAATTACCTTGACCTTTCGGTGAGTTATGAAAATTATTTTGACCAAAATTATCCCAAAAATGTTTAGCAGTATTTTGAAAAGGTTTTCTTGAAGGTACTGCTGAATGTTTAGCAGTACTTTGTGTTGAAGGTACTGCTTGACACTTAACATTATCATCCTTGGGTTTCTCAACTGTTTCTTTTGGGGATTCAGAACTAGATGGACCTGAAGTAGTTTGACCTTTAAGCTTTTTCCTCAACTCTAAATTGTCTACTCCAAAACGAGAAACATATGTCCTAGTTGGTTGAAAACTACCAGTGGGATGAGGGACTGCATGATAACCCTTGTCTTTCTTAAATTCAGGAGGTGTTTCACTAATAGATTCCTCATTACTAGATGTTTTATCTACATAATTAATGAGTTCATCATCACTAGTTATTATATCCTCAGAATCAAGTTGTTCCTGATCACTAGGTGGGTTCTCTTCTATGCTACTAAAGTCCATACCAAAACCTATGCCAGTTTTAATGTGTGCTCTTTTCTATTTTTCAACAAAACTAACATGTGAAAGACCAGATTGTCCCCAAGCAGCAAACTTTTCTAGCAACTCATCCCTTTCTTTAGTTATCTTTTCTAGTTCGAGATCTTAAATCCTAACTTCCATTCACTCAATTTTAATTGATAATCACATTGTTCATACTTTTCTCGCCCAAGCCATTTCATTATTTTCATGTGTTATTATTTTGGCTTCCATTGACTCTAAAGTAATTTGAAAACCAGCTACCTCAGACCTAGCCCTTCTACAATTATCTCTTTCAGTCACATAATTATTTAGCAGTTTTTGATAAAAATCATGACACTTAGAACATACCTCAGAGATAGGGGGTAAAGTTGGTGAAGTAGCTACCATAGTGAGCAGAACAGGTTCTTTTTCACTTTCCATGCTCCAATCAAAGCTTCCAAGACCATCTCTAGATTCCATAGCGCAGATCCTGGTTCTTCATCAAAAGTCAGGTGTCAATCAAACTCTTCCATTGCCACCATACAAGAGGGTTCTTGGTTCATCATCAAATTCAAGACTCAATCAACCTCGATAGGTTTTCTTGAGCAACCAAAGCTTTTGTTTCAATAATAGAGTTTCCTTTAGTTCAAGCTTAGGTTTTCATCATCTGTTGTCACGATATTTAGCAAACTTTCATTCCTTGCAAAGTGTCCAGTCTTTTGACAGTTAAAGCATTCAATCTTGGACTTGTCAAAAGTGATACCCTGTTTGGGTTTGAAGTCAATGCCTCTTCCTGTTTTCTTCTTCTTGATCCTAGCAGTGATCATAGCAACTTGCCACCTGATATCAATTTCTTCAAGAGCATCTTCTTTAATTTGTGACAAATCTTCTTCATAAGTAACATGTAAAGTAGCTTGCTGAGCGAAGAATGAGCATAAAACTTCATCAGAATGGATGGTGTTTGTTGGTGATGGGGTGGGAGTAGTCATGGTTGTGATAGAATGAGCAGGATAAGCAGTACTTTGAGCAACAGTACTTTGAGTAGGGTAAGCAGTACTTTTGGTGGAAGTACTGCCTCTCTTTTCAGAAGATACAAAAGCAATACTGTGAGATTTTGAACTTGTTTGGCCATTCAACTCATGCTCATACACCTTCAGATGGTTGTAGAGATCATCAAAGTCCATAGTGTCCAAACCGTGTTGTCTCTCGATCATAGTAGCAATCACATGCCATACGGATGGCGGACTTTTAAGAACTTCGATTTGCATCTTCAACGTGATACCTCTACCTTGTATAACTCCAAAGATATCGAGAAGATTTTGGAATCATTATAGGCAAGATCAAGACCTTTCTTTCACCAAAGTGAAAGTTTCAAACCTGCTGTTTCAACAGTTTATGTGCATCTTCTTTGAAGCATCATTACCTCCAAATCTTGTCTTGAGAGCAGCCCATAGTTGCTTTGCATCCTTAGCATCATGAAACTTGAGTAGGTGACCATCGTGAATAGCGAGATAGCGATATGTTGAGAGCCTTTTCTTGATTTCTTATGGTTGTCGCTTGGTAAGACAGCCTTAGGTGGTTTAGGTTGTCCAGATTTTCACAGATCTTCCACAACTTCATTACCATTGACAATTACATTCCACAGTGCATGGTCCGTAATAGCAATGTCTCGCCTCATTTTCATGCTCCGTAGATCATATTCTCCTTCTGATGATAGGTATTCGGTGAGCCGATGGATGGTGGTTGCTTGATCGACATCTTTAGGGTTTGTTGTTAAAACTGTTATTAGGGTTTCTTCTTAATCAGAGTTTCCACACAAGCTCTGATACCACTTGATAAGATCGTTTATAAGCTCAGCTAGGGATCAATAACAAAGACTAATAACATGCACATCGGAATAAACTAATCAATTCTTTGTTATTGAAAAAGGTTTTCAACATCATCTAACTCTAACTAATAATCTGCTGAATACTATACTAATCAACTACTAATTAACTAACCATCCCTAGGCGTTTATACACTACGCCTAGGACACACACACCTTTACTAATCGACTACATATTAGAAGACATGTATTAAACCTACACCTATGTCCTCTTTATATACTAGAGGATTAGGGTTTACTGAGTAATACTACAAAGGACTAATAAATAAAACTTCTTTTGCAAGCAAGTCCTTCCATCTTTTTGTAGGTTTCCTTCTTGTCATATTAAGTCCCTCTTGTTTTATTCTTTTTGTCTTATCAACTCAAACGTATAATTCCCAACAACAGGGAAAAGGACTTTTAATAATAAAAGGGTTCAATATAACCAACAGTGGGTACCAAAAACTAAACCAACAGTTTCCACTGCTCAGTCAAAAGTTCCCACTGCAAGTGTTGTAAACAAGAACAGGGGAAACATGGGAAATGTTGTGAATGCCTCAGCACGTTGGGAATGGAAACCTAAAGGAATTACCTCAACAACCAATCCCAATGGTGTATCAATGACCTTTGATAGATATAACTATATTGATACACGAGGCAGATCTAAGTCAATCATGGCTTGGGTCCCCAAAGGAAACTAACTTCTTCTTATATGTGCAGAACATCCAAGGACAAAGAGATCGATCAACGCTACACGATAGTGGATGTTCAAGGCACATGACTGCAACAAGTCCTGCCTCTCAAATTTTGAATACTATGATGGACAGTTTGTCGACTTTGGAGGTGGAGTTAATGGAAAAGTTACTTGGTAAAGGGGTCATCAAAACCGGTAACTTGGATTTTGGACTGTACTATGTAAAAAGCTTAAGTATAATCTTTTTAGTGTGTCACAAATGTGTGACAAGAAAAACAATGTTCTTTTATCAAGATATTGTTTTGTTCTATCTAAGGATTTTAAGATGCTCGATGAAAGTCATATTCTTCTTAAGATTCCTAGAAAAGGCAACTTATATAGCTTTGATATGAATAACATTGTTGCTCAAAATGATTATGCTTGCTTGCTTGCAAAGGCCACATGGATGAATCCATGTTATGGCATAGAAGACTTGGTCATATTAATTTCAAAACCATAAATAAGATTGTTAAAGATGATTTGGTAAGAGGTTTGTTCTTTAAAAGGTTTGAAAATGATCAAACCTCGTGTTGCTTGTCTTAAAGGCAAACAACATAGAGCTTCTTGCAGTCAAAATTGGTTAAATCTATTGCTCACCCTCTTCATATGTTACATATGTACTTGTTTGGTCCTACATCTGTGAGTAGCTTAAATCTTAAGAAATATTGTCTTGTTGTGACTGATGATTTTAGCAGGTTTACATGGGTTTTCTTTCTTAGAACTAAGGATGAAACATCAGGCATTCTTAAAACCTTCATTGCAGAAGTAGAAAACTAATATGATATGAAAGTTAAAATCATTAGGTATGACAATGGGACAGAGTTTAAGAATAGAGTTATGGATGATTTTTGCAGAGATAAAGGTATTAAAAGAGAATTTAGTGTAGCTAGAACTCCTCAACAAAACGGTGTTGCTGAGAGGAGAAATAGGACACTAATAGAGGCTGCTATAACTATGTTGGCAGATTCAAAATTGCCAATCACTTTTTGGGTTGATGAAGCAGTTAACACTGCTTGTTATGTGTAAAACAGGGTTTTAGTAGTGAAAACAAAGAACAAGACACCTTATGAGTTATTTAGAGGTAGACCCCTATCCTAGACTTCATGAGACCATTTGGATGTCATGTCACTATTCTCAATACCATAGATTATCCGGGCAAATTTGAAGAAAAATCGATGAAGGGTATTTTGTTGGGTATGCCATGGTTAGTAAAGCTTTTAGAGTATTCAACTTAAGAACCCAAAAGATTGAAGAGAATCAGATGTTGAGTTCCTAGAAAACAAAGTGAATGTCAAAGGAACTGGTCCGTAAAGGTGTTTGATCTTGATACTCTAACCCATACCATGAACTATGTACCTATATTCACAGTACATCTACTTATGATTTTGCAGTTCGTAAGAGTTTCTTGATGATGATGAACCAAGCAAGGATCAAGCGAGATGGTCAAGATGAATTCATGTTGCCATTGTGGGACTATGCAGATAATGATGATATTCCAAGGACCGAGATGCTCGACCTTTAATGATTCCGAAAAGAAGGAGCCGGCAATATGCACACCGAAAATCAAAGCAAGAGAAATTGATTCCATCGCTATGTCGAAGTTTCCACCGCAACACCAAAAGTGGAAAATACAACTCAGCTTATAGAGGAAGCTCAAGCCAATGATGTTGAAATCTCAAATATGCCAAATAAGATCATAGCCTCGGACTCCCATACTTCAATTCATAAATCACATCCTCTTGAAAATGTGATTGGGGATGTAAATTCACCAGTGAAGACTAGAAGACAATCAAAATTGCCTAATATTCATGGATTTATTAGTGAAATCTATGAATCTAAGAATCATGAAGGCAAGAATGAATGTCTTTTCATATGTTTTCTGTCACAAATGGAGCCAAAGAATATATACAAGGCACTTGAAGATGAAAGTTGGGTGGAAGCAATGCAAGAAGAGTTGCTCCAGTTCAAGATTCAAAAGGTTTGGGTGCTTTGCAATTTGCCTCATGGCAATAAGGTAATAGGTACAAAATGGTGTTCGTAAACAAAAGGATGAAAGAGGAATTATTATCGTAAACAAGGCTAGGCTTGTGGCTCAAGAATACACTCGTGAGGAGGGTATTGACTATGTAAAAGTGTTTGCCCAGCTTGCAAGAATTGAAGCAATTAGGTTGTTCTTAGCCTATGCATCTTTTATGGGCTTTAAAGTCTATCAAATGGATGTAAAGAGTACTTTTCTATATGGGCGATTGATGAGGAGGTATATGTTTCACAACCTCCAGCTTTGAAGACCCCGACTATCCAAATAAAGTGTATGTGGTGGTTAAAGCTTTATATGGCTTGCATCGTGCACCAAGAAAATGTTATGACCTTAACTACTTATCTTCTTGATAATGGGTTTCATAGAGAGAGTGGATCGACTTTGTTCATCAAGAAAGACAAAATGATATCTTGTTGGTACAAGTATACGCTGATGATATCATTTTGGCTCTACAAAGACAGAGATGTGCAAAGAGTTTGAGAAGTCGATGAAGGATGAGTTCAAGATGAGTTCCATGGGTGAACTCACATTCTTTTGGGACTTCAAGTACAACAAAGGCCGGATGGTATTTTCATCAATCAAGATAAATATGTGGTCGAGATACTAAGGAAGTTCAAGTTCACTTATGCAAAGTCATCCACACCCGAGACAAGACTACACATCAACTTTTGAAGGAGAATAGTGTTGAAGCGGTTGATGTGCACATGTACAAATCTATGATTGGTTCTTTGATGTATCTTACATCATCTAGGCCGACATTATGTTTGCAGATGTGCTTGTGCAAGGTTTCGTGTCACTCCCGTGTTCTCACACTTGATCTGTTGTGAAAAGATTTTCGATATCTTAAAGCATTTCCTAATGGGATTATGGTACCCTAGAGAATCACCTCTAGACTTGATTACTTACTCAGATAGTGACTATGCTGGAGCTTGTTTGGATAAAAAATCTACAACAGGTGGATGCCAATTTCTTGGAAGTAGATTGGTGTCATGGCAGTGCAAGAAACAAACAATAGTGGCAAATTCATCAACTGAGGCAGAGTATGTGGCTCCTGCAAGTTGATGTGCTCAAGTTCTATGGCTTCAAAATCAACTTTTGGACTATGGGTACAATTTTATGAATACCATCATTTATATTGACAATAGTAGTACCATTTGCATTATTAATAATCAAGTTCAACACACAAAGACCAAACATATTGAAATTAGACACCATTTTATAAGAGATTGTTATGAGAAACAGCTAATTCAAGTTGTCAAAATTCATAATCGATGATAACTATGCCGATTTATTAACAAAAGGACCTGATGTGGGTAGATTTCAAGACTTGGTAATGTGTATTGGAATGCTTAATCCATAAAAAAATTTGTGTCTAATGGTCTTTGGTGTTGAGGGGAGGTTTTTGGTACTAAGATTGCTGTATAAGTTTGTATATGTTTGCTTGTATTTTTGCTAGTCCACTAACTTTTATGCAAAATAAGGCTAAGATGAAACTAAAATGCAAGCAGAGTAAAAGTTACTCTCACAGTGGAAAAAGTAAAACAGAGAAACTTCATTGCATTCAAACAAAGAAGAAGTTCATTACATTCAACAGAGTACTAACAACCACCATCAAAACACAAAGATGAAAACCTAAAACAACCTACACCCTACACAAGCTACTCCATTGGCTTCTTTCCCTTGCCCTGATAGTTGTGCTTGGTCTTCTCTGCTCTCTTCCTTTTGTTCTCAAAGGTTGACTGTATTTTTGGACAAGCAAGACCAAGAACTTGTGAAGGAGGCCTTGGTAGTCTTGCAAGATTCTCTGGTATGGAAATTTGCTTCATGTTGGAGAGAGATGCTCCCAAAGCCTTTATCAGAGCCCTTGGCAACTCTTTGGACAAGGAATAGGTCTCATCATCATCTGATGAGCTGGAGTAGAATTAGAGAATGTGCAGGCTTGGCAGTCTTCTTAGTTGGCTTCTTGGAAGAAGAGCTTGTAGCACAGGGTGGAAAGTAACCTGCCCACCCTGATGCCTCTAAAGATGACTCAAAACAAATCATAATCTCTGTGTCAGAGGAGGAATCAGAAGAGATGTCAATTATGTTTAGAAGATTGCTCATGGTGATTTTTAGGGATCTTTTGCAAGTTAGAATGTGTTTTGATAAAGATTATGAAGAGCCGAGCCCCTTTTTATAGGCAAAGTCGGTCAAAAGGGTTCATTAAAGGAGATATTTATTTTTACCTATTTTGGTAGGTTGAAAAGTAAATATAGATATTATCGGGTTGACTTTGGGAAGATATATGTGGATAGTGGCTTGGTTAAAAGTAACTTTGGTTAAAACAAGTTGGTTATGCATATTCTTTGTACTATACTAACACTAGCAGGTTCATAACCAATCTTTGTTGGGAGTTGATTATAAAGGTGTGTAACTGAGACACATAACAAATGGTTATTGATTCACCATGTCTAATCCACATAAGAATCAACTAGTCCGAGAGCAAACTGCCATCGGTAAAGACTTAACAAACTGCTTATGGTTGATAGTTTACCAAAACTATATGGTTATCAACTCACCATATTCTATATGATTAAGAGTTGGCTAGTCCATAGCAAACGGCTCATGGTAAAGACATATCAAATCTGTTGATAGTCGGTAGTTTGCTAAAAACTTAATAAGAGCGATCCAATTTTCATATGTTTTATTTATCATCGCTCTTGAAAATTTTGTGAAAATTACCACTGCTAGTTCATAGTTTCCACTACGGTGTTATTTTTACCAGCGATGAACTAGCCGTTACAAAATGTTGTGTCAATAATAAAAATTTACTAGCCATTGAGAGTGATTGCTTTCCATATTAATAGGGTAAATTTTTAGAAGATTATCTACTTTCCTAATTGCAATTTATTCTCTTAAGATAAATCTTTTCCTTAGATAATCTTTCTTGCGCAAAACTCTCAAACCCTAACAGTATATATCTTTTTCTCTCAATTGGCAAGTTCTTCATTCAATTCATACTCACACAACATATTTTTCATCAAAAGATACTATGGCTCCAATCACCTTTTTCAGATGAGCACAACCAAGTGGCCTATTTGGAAAAGTTAAACGACAAGAGTGGCCCTGTTTTTCATCAGATTGTTGACTTTCTAAACACTACTCATGTAAGGTATGCTTTACTTCTCAATCCCATAATCTATATCTCTCAAATCAAGCAGTTTTGGAACTCTGTTAAGTCCATCACTATTAAAGATGGAGATACACATGAAACAGTGGATGCTCTTAGAGCCACACTGGATGAGGTAACTATTGATGTTATTGAGTCTTCCTTGAGGAGAATTCTCCAATTGGATGATCTCACTGGTATCATCACATTACCTATGCCAGAAATTCATGAACATCTTTCATCCATGGGGTATGATACCACTGACAAAAAGGCTACTTTCAAAAAGGTGGTTTTGTCCTCATTGGAGATTTTAAATCATACTCTCTTACATTGCCTAAGTCCTAAGAAAACATCTTATGAACAATTCGGTTCAACAATGGCTTACCCTTTGGTTTGTCTAGCCACGTATATAATTTTAATTGGTCTAAATATATTTTACAAGTATGCAAGGCAATGTAAAGAGTTCAACAAAATTTTGATGTATCCAAGGTTTGTGCAAGCGATGTTAAATGAATTTCAATCGCAACCTCATACAAGAATTTATAAAATCCGTTGCCTTAAGCCCAAAGTTTTTCAAAACATGGATAACGATGGTAATAGGGTTGTTAAACCACTTTTTCCTCAAATGCTTGCAAGAATTGCACAGTGCTGAAGTAAGATGCATCAATCCCAGCTTGTATCCCAAAACACACCCACAATCACGGCCCAACCCTTAACTACACTCCACCGCTACTCACACATATGAGAGGAGGCAAAATAGCCAACTCCTCCCATTACAACACGCGATGTCCCTCGATCCTTTGGTTTAGGAACAAGCGGTGGTGGTTCCGAGCTTCAACCTAGTCCAACTAGGATGGAATCTGAGCCAATGCCCTATGATTCACCTCTCCCAACAGGTCACACAGTTGGAAGTGTTGAGGGCAGTGGGCAACCTATGGAATTGATGGAACTATTTACCAAGTTAACTAAGCAGGTTGAATCTCTAGAGAAAGACTTGGCACAAGTAAATGAGCAACATGCCAAGGATGTTACACAATTGCAAGAAGAGATTCAGACTTTGAAGAAAGAGTTGCAGGGGTTGAAACAAAAAAGGAGACCTGCAAAGATTGTGATGTCATCTCCATCCTCACCTCATGATGGTGACTCAGAGGAATTCAGTGAATATTTGGGAAATTCTCCCAAACAGGGAGGAAAACAGATTTGAAACCAAGGGAGAAAATTGATTTTGGAGATGAAGGTGATTTTGATTTTGGATTTGATGAGCCAATAGGTGAAAG
The DNA here is from genome assembly GCA_022545495.1 of Chrysanthemum lavandulifolium. Classification (NCBI taxonomy): domain Eukaryota; kingdom Viridiplantae; phylum Streptophyta; class Magnoliopsida; order Asterales; family Asteraceae; genus Chrysanthemum; species Chrysanthemum lavandulifolium. The sequence continues at coordinate 310,905,826 of CM040241.1, read as the reverse complement.
TAAAGGAATCGATGAAGTTGAAGAAGAAGTTCCTCAACAAAGAACTTGATACAAGTCAACTGAGCAAGCATCTTCCATCACGCAAATATTTCAATCGATACCATTCCCATCGCATAGCAAATGGTTCCCACTGTTGAACAAAACATTACCACTGCATAGGAAGAAATTGAAAAGAAGAAGAAGGAAAAAGGTAAAGAAGTTGTGCAGAGTGAAGAGCAACCAAAAAGGAAGGTTTCAAAGAGAGTACAAGCTCAAATTGATCATGATGCAGAAGTTGCTAGAAAGATCAGATAAGATGAAGTTGCAAACAATAAAAAGCGAGATGAAATTGAGATTGCAGACTTTATGGAGGTTAAAAAGCTGGACAGAATGGAAACCACTGCTCCAATGGATGTAAATCCACTTTCCAATGTTCCACCCACAATATTTAGAGAAAAGACTTCAGAGTTTACATATGTACCTACAGAACAAGAGATTGAGTTCTTGATTGCTAATGATCCAGTAGTCAAGAAGAAAGCAATTGACTTAGTTGCAGATAAATCTTTAACTGAAGAACAAAGAACAGCACAGTTGACAGACTTCATTCAAATGAAGAATAGACAAGCACTTCAAGATGCAATTGGTTCAGTTAGAAAGGGTCAAAAGAATCCAAGACAACCAACCAAGGCACAAATTCTTTCAGTGATGAAAACTTATTGTTGCCATGTTGGTGCCTGGAAAAAGTATCAATTCAAAGGAATGACTAATGATCAGATTGAAGGTGCCTACTACAGAGGTAAAAGGAAAGATAATGACTTTGTTCCTATGAACTCTGAAGAAGAAGAAAGAAGATATCCTCATCTGAAGAGAAAAGCCAAAGATAGTGAACCTCAGATTCTGAAGAAGACAAGATTTGCTGAAGAACAAGAAGTTCAATATAAGAAACTCACGAAGAACAATCGGTGGAATGATCTTCATTGAAGAAAAGATTTTTATCTTGACCCACCGCAAGTCGACATCCTATTATTGATTGGGAAGTGTATCGCTAGCAATTTTTCTCCAACATGGAAGATTACAAGGTTAGGTGGTGAAACTTCATCATTCATTCAGTTTGAAGAACTTATCAAAGCATGTGATAGAGAAGATCTTGATACATTGTGGAGATTAGTTCGAGAAAGGTTTGATGCTGGCAATCTTAAAGATATGAAGGAAATGCAGTTATGGGTTAATCTAAGAAGGCTCTATGAACCAGATGCTAATGATAATTTTTGGAAGTTTGAAGCTTCATGTGTTGGTACTACATGGACTTACTATGATTCATGTGAAGTTCATCATGTTTCTACACAAGCTGGAGTGGATGCATTCATGTTTGCTGAGAAAGAATACCCACTCAGAGCTGGAACTCTCACTGTGATGTTGTCTTCAACAATAAGGTTTCATGAAGATACTGAGAAGGTCAGAGCTTTTCTTCATAGGATTCAAGATCAATGTTCAAGAGCTATTCAGGCTTTAAAAAGAAAGTGAAGTGTTTGGCAGAATTCCCCAAATCCTTACAGATGATTCAGATTGAAGAAACTTATTGATTTGCAGAGAAATCATAAGTTTAGGGGAGGATTGTTGGGAATAATACTAACAGTTACCACTGATAAGCTTGTGAAAGACACTGCTGAAGAATGCACTAGCAGTGGAAACACATTACCACTGCTAGTACATATTATTACCACTGCTATTAGGATAATTGTTATGTATCCGTGTATTGATAAGTATAGAAAAGATTTTGTGTATATTTTATATTGATAGAATTATATTTATCTTGTAAAGGACTCCTTGTGCTATAAAAGGAGGTCCTAGGTCATTGTTCTATATACGTATTAATCCCTAGAAAGCTTGAAGGTGTAACCCTAGTGATAAGCAAGATGACTCGTATTATTCTTAATAATATTGAAGCTTTGTGTTATACTGTTCTCACTTACATTACATCATACAATCCATCTTCTAGTATTACTAAGTATATTCCGTGTACTTATTAATATAACTCAAAGTATCACTAACACAAGGTGTGTGTTTAGATCCATCACTTAGTATTCATGAAGAAAACCCAAGTAAATCTGCTAAAATCATCAGTCACAACCAAACAATATTTCTTAAAATCCAGGCTGTTAACAGAGGTAGGGCCAAATAAATCCATATGCAGCATATGAAGTGGTTGGGTGATAGAGTTATAAACCTTGGGCTTACAAGAGGCTCTATGTTGCTTCCCTTTGAGGCATGCAATACAGTTCTGTTTATTTTCAAATCTTTTTAAAGGTAAACCTCTTACAAGGTTATTTTTAGCTAAAAGATTTATCACCTTGAAGTTCACATGACCAAGCCTTCTATGCCATAACATAGATTCATCCAAAGAAGCTGTAGCAACTAAACATGTAAGATTATCTTTGGCCACTATGTTTTTCATACTTACACTATACGATTGCCTTTCCTAGGGAATTTAAGCACCTCATCTTCACTAGGCAACTTAAATTTTGGAGATAAAACTAAGCAATCAAGATTCGTGAACGTAAAAATTCTTGTCACACATTTGTGACACACTTAATAGATTGTATTTGAGTTCTTTCATATAGTACACATCTTCAAAGTCCAAATTACCAGTCTTGATTGTGCCTTTAAAAGTAATTTGAAAAGTAAGATAAATTTCCAGTCAAGTGCCTGGAACACCCACTGTCTGAATAGCCAAGATCATCATTATTGTTGGAATGTCCCTGCATACAAGAGAAGGGAAATTAGTTCCTTTTGGGGACCCAAGCCATTACTAACTTGGATCTGCCTCGTGCATCAATGTAATCATATTTTTTGAGAGTAATCGATGCCTTTGTTGGGTTGAGTGGTCTTTCTCACCCAACAAGTCGAGGGCTTAACAAAGATTGCCCTTGATTCCCCAAAGAAGATTCACTTTTGAACCAACA
>CM040241.1:310856023-310902784 GCA_022545495.1 Chrysanthemum lavandulifolium | reverse complement strand
CGACAACAATTGGGCATCGGTTATCACCAATAACTATGAAGTTCGGTGAAGACTCTCCGCACTACACGGTGATATGGGAAGTTTCATTAGATGGTTTTGTGAGCGGAAAAGTATCTCTTCCATAACACCAAGAGATCTAGAAGGACAGCCTCACGAAATTGTCAAAGTCTTCCATTCGATGCAAACCATCTTCAATATCGATGGAAGAATGCCATAAGATCTTGAATGACCAAGTCGGTGAGCAAATCGATCGCTTCAATGTCAACAAATCTCTTCCTCTTGGTGGTGAACCCGGTCGATAACCATTCAAAGGAATTCTTCTTCAATCACGACTTGGACTATCGTGTGCTCGCTCTGCGGAAAGAAGGCTGCTCTATCTATTTCAAAGATGAAAGTCGCAATCTATTACGATCGGGGCTTGAGCAGATGGTTCCCGATCAATTCGGGCAAATGAAGAGCAAAAGTATGATATTGCGTCTTATGGTATTTCCCATCGGTGGTTCAAAAGAAGATGTTCTACATTGAAAGACATGGTGGCGATAAAAGGCGAATGAGGTCGATCAAAGCGCAAATCTTAAGCGTTATCGATGTAGAGATCTTCGCGATCTATGGATATGAGTACTTGAAGAAGATTGTCCTTAAAAGAGTCGACTTCAAAGTGTATACCATTGAAGAAAACGACTTCAAACATCTTCTACCAAATGATTTCAAGATCTCTACCTCTTAAATCTTCAAGGACACCGGAGCACTTACCATGCGTGAGAAAAGGCCCTCTGCGGCCGTCACTCTTTGGATCGGGGGTTAGTCATACGGAAACGAGTTGAGGACTTTCGACTTGGCATTGAAAGCTACCAAACCGAGTCAACCTCACAAGTCCTCAATGGAATGCGGTGGGCATGAATTTCATCGAGAATACAAAGTTCTTGACACTCCTAGAGCCGTCATCTTCACCGACAGATATGGATCGCGTATGCTTATCGTCTATGTGAACTCTACAAGTTTAGTGATGGTACGCTCAAAATGGTCGAAGAAGAACTTGACACCGAGTAAAAGAAGCCAAACTTGATATGAGATCTTGGGTTAAAACTACGTTCGGACCGATGATGACGTGAAGAGGTGTGAACATTTCATTCCGCAATCCGACGAAGACTCAAGACATGAAGGATCTTCCGACCTTGAAAGCTTTGTTGGTGGAAGGCTTCGTGATGGTCACTACAAACTTCTTCAAAGAACCGAATGAAGACTTCTTGAATACCGTTTATGTTTTGTTAACTTTGTGTTATATGTGGTGTATTAAATATGAACAAGCGTGATACATGTAATAGTGCTAGGATTTGTACTATGGTTTCCCTTTGGAAAAAGGGAAACACTGTGTTGTCCTTTTTCTTTATCATATAAAATTGGACACATTTTCTCCTACAAATATTTTACCTCACACTTATTTAAATCACTTGAGATCCAAAATCTCAAAGGATTTAAGATTTTGATCGGGGAGAAAATGTGATATAAATATGAAAGATGGTAAAAGATAAGATGACCAATTTTTGTGCATACTTCTCCCTTATATGTGCTAAACTAGTTTTCGAATCTCGAAGCATATATTAAGGGGGAGAACTCTATTTGTAAATTCAAGTCATCAGGGTACACTACACTTTAAATACTTTAAAGTACCTTGATCACATGGCTTCTAATCCTTTGATGTTAAAAGGTTCCCTCTAGTATGTGCAAAACCCTTTTCAACCTCGAGGCACATATTGAGGGGGAGCGAATTTATGGAAACCTCATCCTTCCCGGAAATGCTATATTTACTTGATTTAATATGGGAAGTGATGTTGATATCTTTTAGAAAATGGTAATCAAAAGAAGTAAATTCTTTCTCTTGCCTCCGTGTGCAAAACATTTTCAATACTTGATGCACATGTTGAGGGGAGTTCTCGTTCTAAAATATCAAAACAATTCGGTACAAAAGCTTTGATAATATATCACAAGTATCCGAATTGATTTTCAAATGGTTTTCAATTGGATCCAATGGCGGATGAACAATACCAAATTGACCGACCAACTTTACTTTATGTACGGTGATATAAGGATGATAAGGTTAGGTATTGGTTCCCATGATCCGCCGAATCGGAGGGATCTACCCAGGACAATCCACTAGTTAGTGTAGAAGTCCTTAGGTATGATGATAAAAGGAGAAAAATGAGATAAGGGAAGAGTGCGGACTAAGGCGAGCTAGTAATGGAATAAACCCAACAAGGTTCTAGCTATGAAGTCTCGGTAAGCTTGAAGGGTTGAAGAATTAAAAGAATTGAATGAGAATAGGGTGAAAACAAATAAGCCCTCCATTAATTCAACCTTAGAGCGTAAACCGGGTTCAATTCATATGCTCTTGGTGGTAACATCGGTATTGAAGACAAGGCGTCATGGACCCAAAGGACGACCGCACTTCAACTTTCCAAACCACTCAAGTTCCTCTTAAAAGGACTTGATTCATTCTCACGGGAACCGACATTATCTATCGACTTTCTCTTAGAGATGGTTGATATTGAAGAAGGAGACCTCTCCTAGTCTCAACACGGGATCCAAATATGCACAAATTGAGTCTAGAGCCACGAGATCATCAATAAATCTCATTAGGACACTTTCATTGAAGACTCTCTGTTTCACACAATGTGGAAAGAGAGATTATATCATGAGTCCCACGCATTATCCTTGTGGTATTGCGAACATCCGAGTGATGTGTTTACACATTCACAATGAAGATGGAAAGCCTTCGGAGCCAACATCAAACAAGCTCTGGTAGGTGGCATGTGAGATCTATCATATAGATCAACCATTTGACAACCGAGCGAAACAATGGGCGATTCAATTTCTTGAATCAATCACAGTTCGAGTTAGGGATTGACGGATACCTTTGAAAACCGTCTTTGTGCTTAAAACTCTTTTCTTTAGCACATCGACCGTGTACTCATTTTTCCAAACCAAAAGGTATTTTTATGATTGATAATTGATTTTCAATAAAACCTTCGTTGTATTGCAAAACAATTTCTATTGAGCAATACTCATTGTTTTTCAAATCTCTTTCATCAATCGGTGGACTTAAAATTATTTGGTTCACTCACTCCGTGTTGTCTTCTTTGAGGCGTTCGGTTTGAGAACAACTAGAACATTGCGAAACCCCGTCAAGGAGATTCTTAGGAATCCTACCGATCACAGGCGGATTTATATCGATCAACGGGAACCGTGGGCGTGTACCTCAATTCATCGAAGTGATCAAAGACACTTTCGTGCGATTTGTTGCTAAGCGTTGTATGCGTGTGCGCCCGACGTTTGCGGTGATCGAATGAAGCGGTCAATCTATAGCCGCATGCTCACTTAACACATTCATCTCAAAAGAAATCATGATTAGTGCATCAATGACTCGATATTTTCACTCCATGCTTCGCTACTGCTGCGCCAATATCATGATTCAACAAATGCTTCCGCTACTCGATGAGAAGATATCATGATCCCGAATGTGAGCATGTCGGTCCCAAAGTCACAACACCACAATGAATGTCTCGTAGATTGTTGTTTCTTGATGATCTCAAAAGTCGGCTCTTTTTACTATTTCGTGAATCGAAATGGACCTCCTACATTGAGTACAAATCTTTGCAGTCTTTGAAGTTGCACCACCTATGCATCAAGTTTACAATGTTGATGTATGAAAGACTACGAGCTCAAGAACAATGTCAAGTCTAGAATGCTAGGATCTGAAATGTAAAATATGGGGTGACCTCCCTTAGGGGGAGATTGTTAGGAATTAGAAAATTCCAAAGTCTTTGAAAGAGTCGGTCACCCCAACTATTATCTAGCATAAGTTAGCTCGTAGATTGGTCATTTGTTACGGTCTATGTAGTTAGTTAGTAGTGTAAAATAGTTTAGTGCAACACCGTGGAAGAAGGTCGGGTCTTTACCCACCGTATCCACGATCCACAGCCGTCAGGAGGTCGTTTAGTTTGTAACCTATAAATACCCTCTACCTTGCAAGGTAGGGTTGGATGTTCTTTGGTAATCTAATATTCTACTAGTTTCTCTCACTAGAATGTCCCACTCTTTCTCTCTAAAACCATCTATGTGCTCATTGTGTTAATGTTATGATGTGTATGTGAAAAATTAATATCTTACAAAAGGACAAAGGGTTGGTACTCCTCACTAAGCTCAGGCTAAGTCTGAGCACAACTACTATGGAACCACTGAGCTATCTTAGGGACTGAGTTGTATTTGGAAGAGTGAAAGATGGCTTATGTGTGTGTGTTTTTACAATTCACAAGCTTAAATCTTTCACTCCATCTCTTATGCTATTAATACAAGTATGCGTATTAACTTTATCCTAAGTGACAAACTGACATTTTACAGAAGACAAAATACTGAAGTACTTTGTCTTTGTTTACAAAGACTATTTTAAGTAAGGGACAAGCCTGCTTTCCATAAGTCAGTGATGACACCGAGCCTGATAGTTTTCCATTCAGGGAAAGTTGACTTTGGTTGATAAGGACTTCGTCTTATCTGATTCAAACTTATCCCGCCTTGTCCCGCTCATTCTTCAGTCTTCATTGCCTTCAGTCTTCTACCTCAGTTTATCTTCAGTGTAAGTAGTTGGCGAGGAGTTTAGGGATTCAATGAGTAATTGTCATCACTCACTGAATCCACCATCTTCTTCTTGACTCAGTCTTCACCCTTTAAGTTCCGCCTTACTGAGTGGAGAGACTTCTTCTTCGCTTCTTCGAGTATCTCGAAGATGGCTCACCGAGAGACTATGCACTCGATGACTATTATCGCTTAACGGTCTAAACACTTAGGGTATTTTCTATTCAAATCCTATATTTAAGGGGTTTGGGTATTTAATGAACCCAACAAAGAGCCATGGTTTGATCATCTACTTTACATGTTCTTGGATTCTTAGTGGTTTTCATAAGGTTTTTGGGTTTGAATGAGTTTTGAGACATCTCCATCTTTTTGATCATTTTTTAGTGTTAAAGTTTGGATTTTGATTGTACTTTTGTGTTTAGGATCATCATAAGTGTTTAGGTTTTGGTTTAGAAGGCTTAATTCATCTTGGTTGTAGTGTTTTAGATTGAAAAAGTTTGGTTTTTGAAGAGTTTCATGGAAGCGGTTTGACTCTCGGATTGATTTCTTGTATGCGGTTTGACACAGCTTTTGTGCGAGTTGATCAGTTTTTCGAAGCGGTTTGATATTATGCGGTTTGAGTGATAAGACAAAGAGACAAAAAGGACAAGTAGTGGATGTACTTGTGTCCCTTTGAGGTTTGTCAAATTAAGCGATTTGTCCTAAGCCGTTTGTCTTTGTGCCTTTTGATTAAAGCGGTTTGTCTTTATGAGTCAAAAGGTTTGTCTTTAGCGGTTTGATCTAAGCTGTTTGACAAGAAGCGGTTTGATAAGAAGCGGTTTGAGTTAAGTGGTTTGTATTCTAGCGGTTTGACAATCCTGTGATTTGACCACTGTGATTTGATCAAGAAAACTGAGTTTTGACTACTTGCGGCTTGACCAAAGTTGACTTTTTACGTCAAAACTTCAAACGGCCATTGCTTTTGAACCGTAACTCTGTTTTCAGCGAAATACCAGTCAAAACAACGAAATAACTGAACCGGAGGAACTGTTAGAAACGATTAAGAACCGATAACGGCCAAGAACCGGAGGAAGTTGTTAGAACTAGTTAAAACAGGATATTCGGACAAGATCCGATTAGAACCGATTGAGAACCGGATATTCGGCCAATAACCGATTAGATACAAAAGGAACCCGTTATTTCGACCAAGCACCGGTTAGATCTAGCTAAGAACCGCCTATTCCGTCAAAGAACCGGTAGGAACCGGTTAGAACACATTAAAAGCTATTCTAGTCAAAACCGGTAGGAACTGTTATATCCGATTAAGAACAAGCTATTACGGACAACAACCGGAAGAACCGATTAAGAACCACTATTTTGGCCAAAACCGATTAGATCCGAGATAGGAACCGATTATTCGGCCTAGAACCGATTAGATCCATGTAGGATCGGCCCTAGATAGATCTTTCGAGCCTTTGAAATGGATAGAATACTTACGTAAGCAAAAGTAAACTATAGGAGAATCTCTAATAAACTTATGCTTATGCGGAAAATAAACACAAGAGTTAAAGAAGGCAATTACTACTAAACACTTTGATCCTCTATGGATCTATATTAATCACTTAGAAATTGTTTCTAAGGCGTACAATGTTCATGGTCGTCATTTCTTTTATACTACAAGAAACCCTAATACAACCCATTACAAAATGTGTGAAGAAGATATGCATTATCTCTTCCTAATATAACTCATGCATATCTATTCATCGACAAACTAATACTAATAATCTGATTTATACTATCCATGAAACTAGACTATTAGCGAAGTTTGACTAGAAGTTCCCAACTCTCTTCACTTTTCTCTCTAAATCCTAACTCATTCGACCCTATTACGTGTTTGATTATGTGTTTGTGAAAATCAATATGTTACAACCGGTATCAAGAGCCATGGTTTGATCATACGCTTTACATGTTCTTAGATTCTTAGTGGTTTTCATAAGGTTTTGGGTTTGAATGAGTTTTGAGATATCTTCATCTTTTGATATTTTTTTAGTGTTAAAGTTTGGATTTTGAGTGTACTTTTGTGTTTAGGATCATCATAAGTGTTTAGGTTTTGGTTTAGAAGGCTTAATTCGTCTTAGTTGTAGTGTTTTTGATTGAATAAGTTTGATTTTTGAAGAGTTTCATGGAAGCGGTTTGACTCTCGGATTGATTTCTTGTATGCGGTTTGACATAGCATTTGTGCGAGTTGATCGATTTCTGAAGCGGTTTGATATCGTGCGGATGCGGTTTGTTAGTATTCGTAAGCGATTTTTTAGTTTCTTTGAGGCGTTTTGATATTGTGCGGTTTGAGTGACAAGACAAAGAGACAAAATGGACAAGTAGTGGTTGCACTTGTGTCCCCTTGAGGTTTGTCAAATTAAGCGGTTTGCCCTAAGCAGTTTGCCTTTGTGCATTTTGATTCAAGCGGTTTGTCTTTGTGAGTCAAGAGGTTTGTATTCAGCGGTTTGATCTAAGCGGTTTGACAAGAAGCGGTTTGATAAGAAGCGGTTTGATAAGAAGCGGTTTGAGTTAAGCGGTTTCTATTCCAGCGGTTTGATTGAAGCGGTTTGACAATCCTGCAATTTGATCAAGAAAACTGAGTTTTGACTTTTACGGTTTGACTACTTGCAGTTTGACCACTTGCGGCTTGACCAAAGTTGACTTTTTACGTCAAAACTTCAAACGGCCATAACTTTTGAACCGTAACTCCGATTTCAGCGAAATAACTGTCAGAATGACCGGAACAGCCTGAAGCAGCAGGAATTAATTAGAAACAGTTAAGAACCGATAATTCCGGCCAGAACCAGTTAGAACCAGTTAAGAACCAGCTATTCCGGCTAATAACCAGTTAGATACAAATAGGAACCAGCTATTTTGACCAAAAACCAGTTAGATCTAGCTAAGAAATGCCTATTCTGGCCAAGAACCAGTAGGAACCAATTAGAACCAGTTAAGAACCAGATATTCTAGTCAAGAACCAGTAGGAACCTGTTAGATCCAGTTAAGAACCAGCTATTCTGGCCCGCAACCAGTAAGAACCAGTTAAGAACCGACTATTTTTCCGAAACCGGTTAGATCTAGATAGGAACCGGTTATTCTGGCCTAGAACAAGTTAGATCCATGTAGGATCAGTCCTAGATAGATATTTCGAGCCTTTGGAAATGGATAGAATACTTATGTAATCACAAGTAAACTATAGGAGAATCTCTAATAAACTTATGCTTATGCGGAAAATAAACACAAGAGTTAAAGAAGACGAATTACTACTAAACACTTTGATCCTCTATTGTTAGGAATTAGAAATTCCAGGTATTAAAGAGTCGGTCACCTCAGTATATGTAATCGTTAGAAAGCTCGTAGTCGTAGTTCTTTTATGTTAAGTAGTATTTAGTTAAGTAACACCGTGGAGGACAGACGGTCTTTACCCACCTGTATGCCCGATCCATGACCCGATGTGTGGCGATTTATGTAAGACTATAAATACTCTACCTCCCAAGGTAGAGAGTTGGAGCTCATAATAAGAATTTTCTTTTCTCTCACTAAAGTTCCCTAAACCTCTAACTTTCTCTCTAGAATTCTACTTATTCGCCACCTTGTTGTTATGGTTTGATGTGTATGTGAAAATAATATCTTTCAATTGGTATCAAGAGCCATGGTTAGATCATATCTTGCACATCTTTGGATTTCTAGTGGTTTTAGGTGGTTTTGAGTTTGAAAAAGTTTAGTGGTTGTGCATCATTTGGTTGATTTCTTGTGTTAAAGTTTGGATTTTGTTAGTACTTTTATGTTTAGAATCATCACAAGTGTTTAGGTTTTCATTTGGTAAGCTTGAATCATCTTGGTAGGATTGTTTTGGATTGAAAAGTGATATTTTGTGGTTTTCTTGCTAGCGACTTGACATACGGACTTCATTCTTCGTAGCGACTTGCTTTGCAATTTTGTAGCGAGTTACAGTTTTGGAGCTAGCGACTTAGACCTAGCGATTTATAGTACAAGTAGTGGACTCTCCACTACGAGTAGCGACTTGGTGGTAGCGACTTGGTCTGTAGCGAGTTGCTCTTTAGCGACTTGAATCATTAGCGACTTGAGTAGCGAATTGCTGCCAAAATTCTGCTAGCGACTTGAGGCTTAGCGAGTTACTACTTAGCGACTTGCATTTGTCTAGCGACTTGGGACTCTGGCGACTTGGTGGTGTAGCGAATTAGGTGTTAGTGACTTGATGCATTATCTGTTAGCGACTTGGGTGATTGTTTACGGTTCTCTCTTGATTTAGTAAAATCCCGTGAAAGAATCCATTTCCCGGTTTAATCATAGAGTTATAAAATCCCGTTTAAGCGTTAACATGTCTACCAACGTTCCTACTATCATATCCCATTGCGAGAGGATGTTCAAGTCTCTTGGATCGACACTCGTGCACCCATGCTTGATGAGAATCGACTATGACTCTTGGGCTCAACGAATTAGATTGTCTTGCCTTGGAAAGGAAAATGGTGTCAACATTCTCAAATCCATTGATGAAGGACCGTATCGAGTTGAGGCGACTAGAGATGTACTTGACACTCTTGAAGATGGAACTCGATTTACGGAATGGACGGACCAAAGATGTATGATGAGCTTGATGATAAGGAGAAAAGAGATTCGATCGATATCGGGGCTTCTAACATTGTTCTTCAAGGTCTTCCTAAAGACATCTACAAGCTGATCAATCACAACACCGAAGCAAAGGCAGTATGGGATAATGTCAAGATGCTTCTCTCAGGTTCCGAATTAACTATGGAAGACAGAGAATCACAACTCTATGACGAATTTGAACACTTCAAGATGAAACCAAATGAGAGTGTCTATGAGTACTATGTGAGATTTCATAAGTTAGTGAATGACATGAGGGACATCTGTCACACCCTCGCTGGAGGCGGAAACACGAGGTGTAACAGAAGGGAACATAAGCACAAGATAATAGAACATACCAACGTTAATATTTAAAAGAAAGAGTACACCATTACAATACCAGTTTAGCCGTCATCGGCAAATATATTACAAAGTTTAGATTCCAAAATATTTTGTTCTATTACATAACGATTTGTAGTGACAAGTGAAAACTTCATTATGCAAGACCTGGTAGAAAAAGCTTACTAACGATCACCTGAAATGCATGAGAGAAAAACGGGTCAACTATGAAAATAGTTGGTGAGTAAACATGTTTAGTAAAATAAGAAAACTCGTAAGAAATATTCAAAGCTTTCGGTCATCGAAAATAGTCCACAAAGCAAAGGCATTGTAAATCCACTCAGTTCCAAGTTCCGCCCATACAAAACTTGCAACCTGTGTGTTCACAACCCACTGCCAAAAGTAGTATGTCTAATAGTCAAGTATAAGCGGTCATAATAGTTCACAATATAGTACCACGAATATAATAATTCAGGGATGCTCCTGATGAAACCAAATTATGCTGGGTGCCACTACCCAAAGTTATGTTGGGTGCCTCTTCCCAAAGATATACTGGGTGCCTCTTCCTAAAGATATACTGGGTGCCTCTTCCCAAAGATACGCTCCGAACACGGGAGACTTTATAGTGATGCTCCGAACATGGGAGACTTTGGGACAAGGTCATAACACGTCCGGTTCAATAAGTTCAAGTAAGGCATAATTTCATAATTAAGTTCAAGGATTTGATTCAAGTTCACAAGTTCTAGTCAAACTAGTTAATAAAAGTAGTAAACAATTTAGCTCAAAAATGGTTCATGCATTTCGCCCCAAAATATAGTAAAACGGTAAAAAGGGGATGTGATTACTCACTTGATGAATAGATGCGATGACAAAAGTGGTTACACCGAAATGTAGCGTGAATCTCGAAACTGACCTATTATGAATGATATGATATGCAATAAGTCATGATGTAATGTTATGCACGCAATTCGGATGATATTTATACCACTTATGTATTTTTGAAAACAATACTTCTCGTCGAAAATATAATCTTTTAACGTCTTGACCATTTTTAAATTAATTCACATGTATTTACATTGAAATGATATCCGACGATAATCATTTAGTGATTAATTGTGAAATTATAACTTTTCGTCGTAAAATAATGTCATTGAAATTTCCATGGAAGTGACTAAAACGGCCTCTAAAAGCTAGTCGTAAAATGGTGCACGTCGAGTGTTAGGAAGCAAACTCAACGGTTTTGGGAAGCTTGTATCATTATCTCAAAGTTTTAGCATTTAATTTTTCATCCTAGAGGTCTCGATCTTAGAGAAAAATATAGGTTAAGTATGGTACTTGTGTGTTTAAGAGTGGTTTTCGGTAAACTTTGAGCGACTATATTTTATTCATTACAACTCCGCTTGACGAACGGTTGGATATTTTGGAAAATATGGTTGGCGAACTTGATTTTACTAGAAGACATCTTTTATAAAGAGTATCCTATCAATGTTAAAACGACCCTCAACATGGCCCCTAGTTGCCGTAGTATATGTTTAATAGAAAATATATTAATGTTGCTAATAGAATAAAGTTACGGCAACTTGGTTTATCGCGTGTAATTTACTCGTTACAAGTCCGTTTTCTACGTTTTATATGTCCTTAGATTCGTGTCAAAGTATACTAATATATTTTTGATAAGTCGACACAATTTATAAAGCTTAAGACTCATTTTTGACTCGTAAAGAGTGACATTTTTCATGCTGAAATTTCTGGAATTATTACTTTTCGTCGTCAAACTTCAAAAATTCATAACTTCTTCGTTATAGCTCCGTTTTAATCCGTTCAAGCGGCCACGGTTTCGTTTTAAAGTATATTTTCCAAATATCTAGCCCAAAATATTTTGCTTACTGTCGGATTTTCCAGATTTTCAAAATAAGGATAGACCCTTTATTAAACTTGTCGAAATGAGTTTTTCTCGCGCCAAACCTATTCTAACCCATTCAAAACAACTCCGAGCTATTCTAATCCTACCATACACCTTATTAGGGTGTCATGGGTTCCTAGACATCACCAAAACTACTATATAACAAGGAGTAATTATAGGATGGATTATATATATAACACTTAAAAATCTTTAAAAGTGGTATAAACATCACATAACTTGCATGTTTCTCTAATAAAATGATATGACCATAACAATGAATGTGAAATAAAAACATGAATATGAATGCTTACAAGAAATATGATGAGGTTTAAGGACAAAAGGTTTTTCCTAATCACTTGAGGTTTGTATTACAAAACCTTTGCAACAAATGATACTAGTGTATATTAAATTTTGTCTTGAAAACTTGGAGATGATCCTCCTTTTGGTCCCTTGGCTGCCGAATATTTGAGAGAAAAGAGAAGAGTTTATTTGATCTTTTGGTTTACAAATGGTTAACTGAAGTGAAAATGAGATATAGTAAAGTACAAGTATATTAGAGATATTTTGCAAATATCTTGTGTGACTCATCCCCCTTGTCGACAAGGGGGGTTTGTCATATATTTTTTTTTTTTTTTTTTTTTTTTTAATTGTATAAGTGTAAGAATTGTGGATTTAAATGAGTTAAATGGTAAGTTGTAGTCATTTGTAAATATTTAGGGTAGCGTTGGATAAAAATAAATTTTCACGGGTCAAGATAAAATATATTTAGGCATAAAAATTATAAAAATACATTACTTGCAAAATTTGAGTGATATAACAATAATCGTGTCGAATTTAAGAAAAACGTCGTAATTATTTAAATACAACAATTTAGTTACAAAATAAATTTAAAACACTGTGTAAACTCATAATATTATTTTATAAACTTAATATGAGTTTAAAAATATATTGAAATAATTTTTGGAATTAATGGATCAATTATTCAAAATAATTAGTTACGCGATAACGTTTATTTAATATAAAATTATCGTTTAATGTAAAATGCAAAACCATGCATGAACTAATATGATGAATATTGAGTTTGAGAAATGACCGGAAATTGAGAATTGTGACATTCTTCCCATGTCGTGGAATCACGTCCTCGTGATTCGATTAATGATACTATGGTCCGAACCTCGACAAGGATTCTAAAGTTTATGCTCGTGCGAGCAGTCTAAATGATCATATCAATGCCCATGCGTCGGGTTCCCCATTCAACTAAGTGCGTGCCCGTGATTAGATTGGATAGGGTAAACTTACCCAATATCGAACGTAGCCCTCAAAAGACCTTTAGATAGTGACTTGAGTAAACTTGTTTCTTAGCTTGACTTTCGCAACTCATCAAACAAGAAGCGTCACTAGATCAAGCTAAGAAACAAGTCTTTTGAATGAAGTCCTTTGAAAGCTTCGCTCGATATTGGATTTGCTTACACAAATCAAATCAAATCAACATAATATAATACAACTAAGGTCGATATCGATGGGTCACAAATTAATCAATGCCGTGAGCGTGGTAAAATTGGAAGGAAGTTATGCACTCAAAATCATGTCGCATGCGAAATAAGGTAGTTGTTCGAAAGAATGTACCCGTTACGCGTTGCGGGCTTCCTCGGTACCGGATAGAATGCTCGACCACGTGCGGGGAACATCAATGTTCCGATCTTGTGGGCCTTCTATTGCCAACGCCAGTTTGGACGATTACCTCCTTGATTGGGTGTTCTTTTCGACTTTGGACAAGTATTGCGAAGGTGATCTAGACTTCCACACTCGTAACATGCTTTTCTCTCGTCCTTGATTCCCATCTGTTTGAGCAATTTTTGCTGAAGTGGCCCGTCTGTCCACATTTTTCGCACCTTGGGCGTCTCCCGAGTGGTGATAGTTACATCGAGTGCACAAAGGATGTGGACTGCGTATCTTTTGCGCTCCGAGTAGTCGCTCCATAGTTCCCGGTTATTCGTTGCCTCTTGTCTTGCCGACCACGGTCTCGGCTTCCCTGGTGATCCTCCTGTCGCTTTCGTCCATTGTCATTCGCTTTTGCTAGTCCTCCGGACTGATCACATCATTTGTCAAGCGATCGCCATACCCCGCGGCTTGCGAGTGGTTGGGTTTGATGAGGTGACATCCTCCTAATTTCCAATATCAATCCCCATATATATCGGTCAATCAACTTCTCCACAGTGGAAACCATGTGAGGAACCATCCTAGTTAACTCGTGGAAACGGATCGTGTACCCTTGTCAACTTCTACTCCAACCATCAAGTGATTCCAAAATTCCGCTTCTAGCTTCGCACTTCATCTTTTCTGCGGTACTCATCGGTTAGTAGTTTCTTAAATGCTTCCCAAGTTAACGATTTGCGGCCCTCTTCCTCTAGTCTGCAGTTGGTTGTTCCACCGTGTCAATGCTCGACCACCGTAGTAGACTAGCAGAGAACTCAACCTTGTTTCCTTTAGTACATTTCGTGATACTAAGTTTCGACTCAACATTCTCGAACCGAGGTTAGCGATCAATGGCACCGGTACCATGAAATTCCATTGGCTTGCTTGTCATGAAAGTTTTGTAGCTGCATCCTTGACCGGTGTTTGAAGTACCTTCTCGGCGTTGGTTCGTCTAGCATCGAGATGTGTTATAATTTGGGTGAGTAGATCCGCTATTCCAGCAGCGTTGTTGTTTGGATTGTCATTGTTGTTTGGGTTGCCGTTGTTGTTGCCTCCTGGGCGTGTGTTTCTGGCAGCCATGATCTTGCAATGGACCAAAATATCGGGTTGAGTAAATGACACTCGGACGAAGGCAGATGAGGTTTAGAACGGTGGTAATGTGTTATAGTGATCGAAATATGACAGGAACAGAGATATACTATGTCTAACAAGTCGAAAGATGGAAAAGAGAGGGTATAAATAAGATACGGTAATGTAGACGTGAACGTAAAAACATGCTATGCATACCCACCCGACCAATGCAACTTCGGTGACCGGACTCAAAGACTCGACTAAACATGATTTAAAATTACCCTTCTTATCATTGCATGGTTCTTCATAAATTAGACATAGTTGATCGGGCTATGTATAATTTATGATTAACGATGCAACGATAGGACTAGTTGACTCGGATGATGTTCAATGTTTAATAAAATAAAAAAATTATTCGGTTATAGTTGTGATTTTTATTTTTGAAAAATCGGCATTCTCTATAACCTTTGTCTCGATACCAATCATCACACCCCGCCGGAGGCTGAAACACGAGTGTAACGGAAGGAACATAAGCACAAGATAATAGAACATACCAAAGTTAATATTTAAAAGAAAGAGTACACCATTACAATACCGGTTTAGCCGTCATCGGCAAATATATTACAAAGTTTAGATTCCAAAATATTTCGTTCTATTACATAACGATTTGTAGTGACAAGTGAAAACTTCATTATGCAAGACACGGTAGAAAAAGCTTACTAACGATCACCGAAATGCATGAGAGAAAACGGGTCAACTATGAAAATAGTTGGTGAGTAAACATGTTTAGTAAAATAAGAAAACTCGTAAGAAATATTCAAAGCTTTCGGTCATCGAAAATAGTCCACAAAGCAAAGGCATTGTAAATCCACTCGGCCCAAGTTCCGCCCATACAAAACTTGCAACTTTGTGTGTTCACAACCCATTGCCAAAAGTAGTATGTCTAATAGTCAAGTATAAGCGGTCATAATAGTTCACAATATAGTACCACGAATATAATAATTCGAGGATGCTCTGATGAAACCAAATTATCTTTGGGTGCCACTACCCAAAGTTATGTTGGGTGCCTCTTCCCAAAGATATCTTGGGTGCCTCTTCCCAAAGATATATCTTGGGTGCCTCTTCCCAAAGATACGCTCCGAACACGGAGACTTTATAGTGATGCTCGAACATGGGAGACTTTGGGACAAGGTCATAACACGTCCGGTTCAATAAGTTCAAGTAAGGCATAATTTCATAATTAAGTTCAAGGATTTGATTCAAGTTCACAAGTTCTAGTCAAACTAGTTAATAAAAGTAGTAAACAATTTAGCTCAAAATGGTTCATGCATTTCGCCCCAAAATATAGTAAAACGGTAAAAGGGGATGTGATTACTCACTTGATGAATAGATGCGATGACAAAAGTGGTTACACGAAATGTAGCGTGAATCTCTAAACCGACCTATTATGAATGATATGATATGCAATAAGTCATGATGTAATGTTATGCACGCAATTCGGATGATATTTATACCACTTATGTATTTTTGAAAACAATACTTCTCGTCGAAAATATAATCTTTTAACGTCTTGACCATTTTTAAATTAATTCACATGTATTTACATTGAAATGATATCCGACGATAATCATTTAGTGATTAATTGTGAAATTATAACTTTTCGTCGTAAAATAATGTCATTGAAATTTCCATGGAAGTGACTAAAACGGCCTCTAAAAGCTAGTCGTAAAATGGTGCACGTCGAGTGTTAGGAAGCAAACTCAACGGTTTTGGGAAGCTTGTATCATTATCTCAAAGTTTTAGCATTTAATTTTTCATCCTAGAGGTCTCGATCTTAGAGAAAAATATAGGTTAAGTATGGTACTTGTGTGTTTAAGAGTGGTTTTCGGTAAACTTTGAGCGACTATATTTTATTCATTACAACTCCGCTTGACGAACGGTTGGATATTTTGGAAAATATGGTTGGCGAACTTGATTTTACTAGAAGACATCTTTTTATAAAGAGTATCCTATCAATGTTAAAAACGACCCTCAACATGGCCCCTAGTTGCCGTAGTATATGTTTAATAGAAAATATATTAATGTTGCTAATAGAATAAAGTTACGGCAACTTGGTTTATCGCGTGTAATTTACTCGTTACAAGTCCGTTTTCTACGTTTTATATGTCCTTAGATTCGTGTCAAAGTATACTAATATATTTTTGATAAGTCGACACAATTTATAAAGCTTAAGACTCATTTTTGACTCGTAAAGAGTGACATTTTCATGCTGAAATTTCGGAATTATTACTTTTCATCGTCAAACTTCAAAATTCATAACTTCTTCGTTATAGCTCCGTTTAATCCGTTCAAGCGCCACGGTTTCGTTTTAAAGTATATTTTCCAAATATCTAGCCCAAAATATTTTGCTTCTGTCGGATTTTCCAGATTTTCAAAATAAGGACAGACCCTTTATTAAACTTGTCGAAATGAGTTTTTCTCGCCAAACCTATTCTAACCCATTCAAAACAAATCCGAAGCTATTCTAATCCTACCATACACCTTCTTAGGGTGTCATGGGTTCCTAGACATTACCAAAACTACTATATAACAAGGAGTAATTATAGGATGGATTATATATATAACACTTAAAAATCTTAAAAAGTGGTATAAACATCACATAACTTGCATGTTTCTCTAATAAAATGATATGACCATAACAATGAATGTGAAATAAAAACATGAATATGAATGCTTACAAGAAATATGATGAGGTTTAAGGACAAAAGGTTTTTCCTAATCACTTGAGGTTTGTATTACAAAACCTTTGCAACAAATGATACTAGTGTATATTAAATTTTGTCTTGAAAACTTGGAGATGATCCTCCTTTTGGTCCCTTGGTGCCGAATATTTGAGAGAAAGAGAAGAGTTTATTTGATCTTTTGGTTTACAAATGGTTAAGTGAAGTGAAAATGAGATATAGTAAAGTACAAGTATATTAGAGATATTGTGCAAATATCTTGTGTGACTCATCCCCTTGTCGACAAGGGGTTTGTCATCTATTGTTTTTTTTTTTTTTTTTTTTAAATTGTATAAGTGTAAGAATTGTGGATTTAAATGAGTTAAATGGTAAGTTGTAGTCATTTGTAAATATTTAGGGTAGCGTTGGATAAAAATAAATTTTCACGGGTCAAGATAAAATATATTTAGGCCATAAAAATTATAAAAATACATTACTTGCAAAATTTGAGTGATATAACAATAATCGTGTCGAATTTAAGAAAAACGTCGTAATTATTTAAATACAACAATTTAGTTACAAAATAAATTTAAAACACATGTAAACTCATAATAAACATCGAATGACTATGCCTAACATTCATTTGAACTCAAAATTTGTGAACAACATGAATCCCGAATGTCACAAGTTTGTCACCTCGTGAAGCTCACTAAAGGATTGAAGAATACAAACTATGAGCAACTCTATGCCTTCCTCCTTCGAGAATGAGAGACATGCTCTGTTTGAAAAAATGATTCTTAATCGGTTCAAAACCAACCGGGAGAGACAAGCTCGCCTAATGACTCAACCGTCTTCTACTCAAACATCGGAATCACAACCAAAGCCTCACAAGTCATACCCATGGGTAATGGTAATCCCAAACTCATTCCCGATCCTATGTTCAAACAAGTCGATCTTGATGCACACGCTGGGTAACATCATTAACCAACTAGCTCTTCCGATTAGTCAAAACATGAATTCTCTCCCACAAACCAACAACAACCTCGAACGACATCTAACCCACACAATCAAGCTCTTGTTAAAGATGGGAGGATCGTGGTGCAACCAGATTCGGAAAGACAGTATGATCGGGGAAGAGTGGAGGTGGTAGAGGTTATGTTGGTAATCGAATCGAGGAAGGAATGGTAATCAAGGTCAAGCTAAGCCGATAAAATGTTATAAGCGTGGTGGTGAGGACACATTGCAAGGAACCGCACATCTCCAAAGCGTCCATGAATCTTGATTACTTGAGAGATAAGATCTTGCTTGTACAAGCTCGGGATAATGGTCTTGCTTTGGATGAAGAGGAATTGTTGTTTCTTGAGGGCAATGCCAAGACCTATGATGCGAGATGTGGATGAGCAACCTATTCGTGAGATAGGTCACAATCATCAAAATGCCTTTCAAGTCGCTGATTGTGATGCATACGACTCGATGTGGATGATGGACCTCACGCGCACACAATTTTTATGGCTAGCATTTCTCCAATGGTTTCTTCCAAGGTCTCTTCTTCACCACAAGTGGCTCATCCAAAGACAAACTCATCTCGAGGTATTAAAACTATACGATGATGCTCGATGTGCAACAGATGCATGACAAAGTACAATCAATGAAACTATTGAATCAAATGTTGAAAATATGGGTAATATCAATATTGTCCCATATGATCAATATGTGAAACAAAGTGAAAGTGAAGTTGTACCAAGTGATGCATCTTGCAATCATCAATGACTATGTTCTTGATGAATACACCGCATGTGCCTCGATGATTACGTAATTTACGAACTAAATGCCTATAAAGAACGTGTTGCTATCTATGAACAACGTGCAAAATTTGAGTTGACCTCTCGTGAGCAGGAAATGGATGACCAAGTGCGTACAATCATTAGAAAAAGTAATTTTCGAGAAGAAGTATTAAAACAAGAGTTAAATTCCTTGCATGAAAAGCTTTCTAAAACTGCAAAGCAAAAACAAGAACTTCAAGAAAATGTGAAAATGCTTAAGCAAGAATTTAATGCAAAGGAATCAAAACTCTTGAAAGATTTTTCTAATATGAAAACTTTGAAAACAAACTTGAAAACAAGTTGTACATACAAGGAACACCATTCGAATGCTTTCACATGATCACTAAGCATAGAGTCTTAAGTGATAAGCATAGCATTCCCTTGTTGAGGAACCAAATCCAGAGGTCATTAAAAGGCTAGAAATGCTCATAAGGTTCTTTATGATGGCAATGAAATCCTTAAACCTAGGCGAAACCTAGTTGCGTTGAGTGCACCGAGGAAGATAAGAAATCGAGATGAAGTCACTAGGGAAAAGATGAACAAGAAATTAGATGATCCTAAATGTAAAGAGAAGAAAATAAAGATCACACCCCATGATTACAAGAAGGAAGACTGGATTTCCTTGAACATGTTTAAGCCTCGAGACATTGTTGACTCAGAACAAGTTTTCGGAAAATGAATTTAGATAAGCGTAAAGTCGAAAATATTGTTGAAACAAACCCTCCCCTTTGGAAAATGCCTAGATCGATTGTGTATCCTCCTAATACACCAATGCATCTTGTTCCTAGAACAATTGCCACTAAAAGCAAGACCTTAATTAGCCAATATGTTATATTTCAACTATTTGTTGATTTTGAGAAATCTTGCAAGAAAAGGATCACACCATGGTATAACCGAAGGAGAAAGGGTTTGAGCAAATGAAAGAATGTTATTTAACCGAGGTCATGCCTTTCTTTAAACTTCTAATAGATCACTTTGAGAGTCTTAAAAGGGATAGAAACCGATATTAAGGGAATGGAAAAGGAATTTGATGCAATGATAGTTGAATTTAGTGACTATGAGCGAGCACTAAAATATAATGAGATTGAGAGAAGAACTTGCATACACTAAATGAGAACTGATTTACGAATGTATTGCTCAAGATGTGTTTTCATTGCTACAAATTGTTCTATTAATGCTTCCAAATTTCATGAATTATCGGTTGCCACGAAAGTCTCCTATGAGCGTGTCATTGAGCTTGAAAAACTAATTCGAACTAAACGAGAAAATTGAACCGGATGATCACGACAATTTGGTTAAACATTTTTCTAAACTAGAAGTTGAGCATTTTAATTTACAACTAAAATATCAACATCTTAAAGAAAATGTCAAAACTTCAAATATCAAGACATCCTCGAGATGCTCGAGTTTGATGTAGTTTTCAAATTAACAAACGTGATGAATGATTCAAGCTCATTGCAACACGATCGAAAGTTGAAAGCCCAAATCTCTCAATTAAAGGGTCAAACGAACAATATGACAGGCTCCCAAATGCCTCCTCCTTTAGATTCTCGAATTATCAAACGTTTCATCTTCAAAACCTAGTAAATGCATTACAAAAGGAAAACGAAAGTTTTCTAGAAGAAAATGAAAAGGTTAAACGTCATTTCAATGAGTTATTTGAATCAATAAAGGTCACTCGTAACAAAATAACGAACAAATAGCTTCATTGCAAAAAGGAAATTGAGAATCAAGAGTCGGTAAAATGGAAAATGCCAATGACCAATGGGAGAATGGTGTATCAAAGGTTCACTCTTGTAATAAATATGCTTTATGCGTGAAATATGTCCTCCTCATCTCGGGAACAACAAACTTCTTTGTTCAAACATACTTCTCATCCCTTAAGGATTTCCTAGAATGTCTGCGTGAGATTGTTGAAGAGGATAAGTTAGAAACCTCATGATAATGCAATTGGACATGCATGCTTATATGCCAAACGATCTCAAGAAATCCTAGAATGCTTGATCACAATATGCCCAAAGTCCTTAGGTGAGAGAGTTAATCCTTTGATTCCATGTTCAATGCCCAATGTCTTGAATGTGAACCTTAGTGTGCCTTTAAGTAGTTCGATTCGGATACATCAATGTTATGAAAGAGAACTCAAGTGTGCCTTCTAGGAGTACAACTCCACACTTCTAGTTTTAAGAAAGTGAACCTTAGTGTGCCTACATGTAGTTCGGATCCAAAGACATCTAAACGGTGATGCAAAGAATAGTAAAACCAACTAATGTTCCCATTCCCTCTACGAGTAATCGGTGACACTAAAGGAGCGAGTCAAAGTCTCAAGACAATAAAAGGAATGATAGGACCTGCAAGCTAAGAATGTGCCTTTGGAAAAGAGTAGAAGAACAATCTAGGAACTTTAAGTTTGAACCAAATAAAGCGAATCGTGTTGATTCTAGTATTAGCCATAGGCGTCTTGTAATTAATTCGAATTCGATACTATTTGCAAACCTTGTATTGATGTCTGCTTGAACTCTGTTTCTAATCATGAATGTGGTGTTAATGTTTTGCCTAAGGATGTTAATTGTCCGATTAATATTGTTAATGCTAAAATTCATGCTAAGAAGGCTAAAAGGCAAAACAAAAGAAAGTTAGAAAGCAGTGGAAACCAGGAAGAACATTTAGTAAGATAGGCTATTATTGGTTACTGTGGCATAAGACTAATCGGACAATGCCCACTAGAAAATGGATGCCTCTTGGTAGAACTATTCCCTTAAGTGAGCACATCGTGAGCAGAGGCTATCTGAGACTACTAATCTTGCATCTATTCACAATGATTCCATTGCCTTATTTTCCGATATGAATGCTTCTATTTACGATGTAGGTGTTCCAACCATTGTTACTAACCAAATGGAACCCATTCTTGCATGGGGATCCCAATTATCGATTATCCATTCTTGTCGTGTTCAACGCAAATCGTTCAAATTGTTCTGTGGTACACGGACTCAGTTGTTCCAAGCATATGATGCTACGGTCACGGCTCATGAACTTCGTGAGCAAATTCATCGAGACGAGTTAGATTCGGAATGATCATTTCGGTGCTATCATGGGTTATGGAGACTATGTTGTTGGCAAAAGTGTCATCTCCGTGGTTTACTATGTAGAAGGTCTTGGTCACAACTTGTTCTCTGTTGGTCAATCTGCGATTCGGATCTAGAAGTAGCCTTGAAAACATACCCTTTGTTAGAGAACTTGATGGTAAGGAACTTTTAAGAGGATCACGTGGTTCAAATCTATACACCATCTCTATCGAAGATATGATGAAGTCTTCTCCAATTTGCTTGTTGTCAAAGGCTTCTAAAACAAAGTCATGGTTATGGCATCGTCGTCTCAATCACACGAACTTCGGCACCATCAATGATCTCACCGAAGGACTTAGTTGTAGGTTTACCTAGACTCAAGTACGAAAAGGATCATCTTTGTTCAACATGTCAATTGGGAAAAAGCAAGAAGTATGCCCATAAACCCAAACCTACTAACTCTGTCACGAAGTTCTTCATATGATTCATATGGATTTATGCGGACCAATGAGGGTGCGAGAATATCTTTGGGAAGAAATATGTGTTAGTTGTGGTTGATGATTACTCTAGATTCACCGGTCAAGTTCTTAAGGACAAAGGATGAAACTCCGATATCATCATCAAACTCATCAAACAATTTCAGTTCGACTTAACAAAACCGAAATCGAATTATCGAGCAGACAATGGGCCGAGTTTGTCAACAAACAACTTAGTGAATTTTATGAAAGCGTTGAATCACCATCAAAGAAGTGTTCCACGAACTCCTCAACGAGCGGTGTAGTTGAAAGATAAATCGAACTCTTGTAGAAGCCGCTAGAACAATGCTGATTTACTTAAAGGTTCCAATGTTTCTCGGTCAAGCTATTGCCACTGCATGCTACACACAAAATCGTTCCCGATTCACACTTGTTCATGGAAAAACTCCATATGAACTTGTCCACGAGAAAACCTAATCTCTCTTTCCTTCGTGTGTTTGGTGCATTATGCTATCCAACTAATGAGGGTCAAGACTTAGGCAAACTTAGAGCTAAAGGAGACATTGGAGTATTTGTAGGATATGCACCAAACAAAAGGGATACCGAATCAACAACGAAGAACCCGAAATATCATGGAAACAATTCACGTTACGTTTGATGAGTGACACATCAAATGGCTCTGGACAATCCATTCAGACCCGCACTTAAAACAATCCCATTGGTTCATCCTTGTTCCAAACTCTTCTCAAGAAACTCCATATGTACCTCCATCCGAAGATGATTTAAAGAAATTGTTTGATCATATGTTTGATGAACTTTATGATCCAAGTACTAATGAGGTGTCAATCCACAATAGAGGCTGCTCATATTCACGTGAATGAAGTCAATCCTCGGTCTCAATATCTTTAAGTCAAGAAGCGCCTCTGCGATCCTTGATCTCATCAACAAATCATCATTCTTCAAATGTACATCATGGAACCATTTACGGTATCAATGATGAAGTTAATCCCTTTGCTACTCCGAAGATGCTCCATTTGAAAACATATTTGCTCCTGAATCATCATCGTAACCATCTTCTTCGTGGAGACATCGAATCTTACCTCGGTCCCTCAACAACCGCCACATGAACACCTTAGAAAATGGACTCATGATCATCCACTAGACAACATCATTGGAAATCCTCTCAGTCCTGTATCAACACGAAAACAACTTGCTACCGATGCCTTATGGTGCTTCTTCAACTCCATACTATCTAAGATCGAACCAAAAGATGTTAAAACCGCCATGAATGAAGATAGTCGGTTCAATGCCATGCAAGATGAAATTCATGAGTTTGATCGACTTGATGTATGGGAGTTAGTACCGCTCAGGCGTGCTATGATTATTGCTCTTAAATGGATCTTCAAAGTGAAACTTGATGAGCATGGTGATGTGTTGAAGAACAAGGCTCGATTAGTTGCTAAAGGATACCGTCGAGGAGGGTATTGACTTTGAAGAATCTTTTGCTCCGATTACTCGAATCGAGGCAATCGAATCTTTACGGCTAATGCTGCTTGTAAGAACATGGTAGTTTATCGGATGGATGTAAAGACGGCATTTACGAGCGGAGATCTTAAAGAAGTCGTCTCGTCGACCAACTGAAGGATTTGTAAATCAAGAGCATCCTACTCACGTTTATCGTTTGAAGAAGGCCCTTCTACGGTTTAAAGCAAGCTCCAAGGGCATGGTATGATACAACATCAAAGTTTCTTCTATCAAACGGATTTAGCAAAGGAGCGATTGATCCAACATTGTTCACAGAAGTCGAAAACATTTAATTCATGTTCAAATTTATGTTGATGATATTATTTTGCCTCGCAGACCCAATGGAATGTGATCGTTTTTCAAATCAAATGAGTTCAAAATTTCAAATGTCAATGATGGGACAAATGTCATTTTCTTAGGATTACAAATTTCGCAAAGTCCGGGAGGCATTTTCATAAATCAATCTAAATATGCAACCGAGATCTTAAAGAAATTTGGATTTGATTCAAGTGACCTGTTGACACTCCCATGATTGATCGAACCAAACTAGATGAGGACCACTCGGGGATCATGATTGACCAAACAAAATATCGTAGTATGATTGGATCACGATGTACCTCACACCTAGTAGACCGGACATCTTGTTCATTGTTTGCATGTGTGCTAGATACCGTGCTAAGCCTACTAAAAGCACCTTGAAGCGCTTAAACGGGTCTTCGGTATCTCCAGGAACCATCAATATGGGTCTTTGGTACGAAGGACACCAGGCATGTCACTAACAACCTATGGATGATGATCATGCAGGTGTCAAGATACTCGTCAAGTACATCCGGAGGTGCTCGGTTTTGGGTGATAAGCTTGTGATGGTCTTCAAAGAAGCAAATGAGTACTTCTATTTCCTCTACAGAGGTGAATACATAGCCATGTCATCTTGTTGTGCTCAAATCTTATGGATGAGATCTCAATTATCGACTATGGCTTTGAATTCAAAAATCCCTACATCTTTGTGATAATAAAGTGTTATTGCTCTCTCATGCAACAACGTTCAACACTCAAGAGCAAAGCATATCGACATTCGACATCATTTCATCAGGAAAAAGTGGAAAAAGGTGTGGTGAAACTCTATTTTGTGAGGTCCGAATATCGGTTGCGAGACATCTTTACCAAAGCTCTTCCAAGAGAGCGTTTGAGTTTATTCTTCCACGCCTTGGATTGAAAAGCCTTCAACGAAACACTCAAACGTCTTGAGGAGGAAGACGAGGAGTAAAGGTCTATCTTCATCTATCTCTTGTATACATCTATTCTAAAACCAAAATACAAAATTATAAAACCTTCAAAATCAAATAGAAAAATATAAAACCTTCAAAATCCATAAAAATCAAGAAAAATTCGAAAAATCTTCAAAAATATTGTCAATTTGTTATGCTTTTTCTCGGTTCGACAATATCTACGGTCTTTGTCTTTGTCATTCAAATAATGACACGGACTTTAGATGTTGTTCGAATTCTTAAAAAAAATAAAAATGATAATAATAATAATAATAATAATAATTAGAGAAGAGAAAAATGGTTTATTGTCATTTCGAGATAGTAACCCACTTTTCAAAGAAAGAACGAGAGCCATGCTTTTCATGTTTTCAAAATTTCATGCTCGATTCTATAAAGCGATTATCGGTGAAAGCAGTTGTTTTGATAAATAACTTGGACTCTATTTTGATAATCATCCAAACTTATTTGTCAAAATATCTATCTCTCAATCAACAACCTATGTCATTGATTGAGGGAGAATGATTTCAATTAAATTAAAATGTTATTTGTCATTCAATTATTTTTCAAAAGATAATCATGCATGTTCAAACAATGGAGTTTAAAGTCTTAATATCCGATCCATATCGCTTAAAATTTTTTAATCAAGTCACAATTCTCCTTAAGAGCTTTCAAAATCAATTTAAATCTAGAGATCACAAATCTCAAATTATTTGATATTTGTGATCGGGAGAATTGTGATTTAAATTGGATCTATCTTGATAAATCGGTAAATGGTTTTATAAGGATGTACAAGCCTCCTTCCGCATGTGCCAAACGATTTTAATTTTCATGCACATGTTGAGGGAGCATCTATCGTAAACCAAATGAGTTGAAACGTAATCATTTTTCTCAATGTGGGTTCCTCTAGTATGTGTAAAACTCTTTCAAACCTAGAAGCACATATTGAGGGGAGCAAAATTATGAAAACCTCATCCTTCCCAAAATGCTCTATCTACTTGATTTGATTTGGGAAGTGATGTTGATATCTTTAGAAAACGGTAATCAAAGAAGTTAATTCTTTCTCTTGCCTCCGTGTGCAAAACAATTTCAAATACTTGATGCACATGTTGAGGGGAGTTCTCGTTCTAAAATTATCAAAAACAATTCGGTACAAAATGCTTTGATAATATATCATAAGTATCGGATTGATTTTCAAATGGTTTTCAATTGGTTCTATATGGCGGATGAACAATACCAAAAGACCGACCAACTTTACTTTATGTATGGTGATATAAGGATGATAAGGTTAGGTATTTGTTCCCATAATCCGCCGAACCGGAGGGATCTACCAGGGGACAATCCACTAGATAGTGTAGAAGTCCTTGGTATGTTGAAAAAAGGAGAAAAAATGGGAATATGGGAAGAGTGCGGTGAGGCAGGCTAGTCTAATGGAATAAACCCAACAAGGTTCTAGTTATGAAGTCTCGGTAAGCATCGAAGGGTTGAAGAATGAAAAGAAATGAATATGAAAAGGGTGAAAAGAAATAGCCTCCAATAATTCAACCTTAGGCGTGAACGGGTTCAATACATATGCTCTGGTGTTTACTAAGGTAACACCTGGTATTGAAGACAAGACATCATGGACCCGTGATGCAATGCGCGCTAAACTTCCCAAGCTACTCAAGTTCCTCTTAAAAGGGCTTGTTTCATTCTCACGGGGAACCGACATAATCTATCGACTTTCTCTTAGAGATTGTTGATATTGAAGAAGGAGACCATCTCCTAGTCTCGATATAGGATCCAAATTATGCACAAATTGAGTCTAGAGCCTCGAGATCATCAATAAATCTCATTAGGACACTTACAATGAAGACTCTCTTTTCACACAATGTGGAAAGAGAGATTATATCTTGAGTCCTCGCATTATCCTTGTGGTATTGCGGAACATATGAGTGATATGATTACATATTCACAATGAAGATGGAAAGCCTTCTGAAGCCAACATCAAACAAGCTCCTGGTAGGTGGCATGTGAGATCTAATCATTAGATCAACCATGCGACAACTGAACAGAAACAATGGGGCGATTCAATTCTTGAATCAATCTTGGTTCAGGTTATGGATTGACGGATACCTTTGAAAAACCGGTCTTTGTGCTTAAAAACTCTTTTATTTAGCACTTAGACTGTGTACAAATATTTCAAATCAAAAGGCGTTTATGATTGATACTTGATTTTCACTAAAACCTTCGTTGTATTGCAAAAACAATTTCTATTGAGCAATACACGATTGTTTTTCAAATCTCATTTCATCAATCAGTGAATCTCTATTCGTTGGTTCACTCACTCCGTGTTGTCTTCTTTGAGACGCTCGGTTTGAGAACAGCTAAAGCATTTGCAAAACCACATCAAGGAAATTCTTGAATTATACCTTATCACAGGCGATGCTTGTCGCGATCAACGGGAACCGTGGGCGTGTACCTCAATTCAACGAAGTGATCAAAGACACTTTCGTGCGCTTTATTGCTAAATGTTTTATGCGGTACTCCCTACGTTTGCGGTGATCGAATGAAGCGGTCAATTCATAGTCGCATGCTCACTCTACACATTCATCTCGAAAGAAAGCATGACTAAGGCATCAATGACTCGATATTTTTCACTCCATGCTTCGCTACTCTGCGCCAATATCATGAATCAACAAAAGCTCGCTACTCGATAAGAAGATGTCATGATCCGAATGTGAGCATGTCGGTCGAAAGTCACATCATCACATAATACCAACACCACAATGGATGTCTCGTAGATTTTTGTTGGTGATGATCTCATATCTTGGCTCAAAATTTTTATCACGTGGATCAAGAAAAGACCTCCACTTGGACTATCCAAACATGCAATCGGAAGAATTAATGTCTACGAGCTTGAGAGCAAAGTACTACATCAAGAATGCAATAACTATTTTAATGAAATATCCGGTTGTATTCAATGTAACTTTTGTACATGATTGAGGTGACCTCCTTAGGGAGATTGTTAGGAATTAGAAATTCGGTATTAAAGAGTCGGTCACCTCAAGTATATGTAATCGTTAGAAAGCTCGTAGTCGTAGTTCATTTAAGTTAAGTAGTATTTAGTTAAGTAACACGGTGGAGGACGGACGGGTCTTTACCCATGTATGCCCGATCCACAGCCGTTGTGTGGCGTTTTATTGTAAGACTATAAATACTCTACCTTCCAAGGTAGAGTTGGAGCTCATAATAAAATTTTCTTTCTCTCACTAAAGTTCCCTAAACCTCTAACTTTCTCTCTAGAATTCCACTTATACGCCACCTTGTTGTTATGGTTTGATGTGTATGTGAAAACTAATATCTTGGTTTTGGGTTTGAATGAGTTTTGAGACATCTTCTTCTTTTTGATCTTTTTTTAGTGTTAAAGTTTGAATTTTGATTGTACTTTTGTGTTTAGGATCATCATAAGTATTTAGGTTTTGGTTTAGAAGGCTTAATTCATCTTGGTTGTAGTGTTTTTCATTGAAAAACTTTGGTTTTTGAAGAGTTTCATGGAAGCAGTTTGACTCTCGGATTGATTTCTTGTATGCGGTTTGACATAGCTTTTGCGCGAGCTGATCAGTTTTTTGAAGTGGTTTGATATTGTAGGGACTGCGGTTTTTTAGTATTCGTATGTGATTTGTTACATTTTTTCGAAGCGGTTTGATATTGTGTGGTTTGAGTGTTAAGACAAAGAGACAAAAAGGACAAGTAGTAGATGTATTTGTGTCCCCTTGAGGTTTGTCAAATTAAGTGATTTGTCCTAAGCGGTTTGTCTTTGTGCGTTTTGATTCAAGTGGTTTGTCTTTGTGACTCAAGAGGTTTGTCTTTTTGAGTCAAGAGGTTTGTCTTCAACGGTTTGATCTAAGCGGTTTGACAAGAAGCGGTTTGACAAGAAGCTGTTTGATAAGAAGTGGTTTGATAAGAAGTGGTATGAGTTAAGCGATTTGTATTCCAGCTGTTTGACAATCTTGCGATTTGACCACTTCAATTTGATCAAGAAAAATGAGTTTTGACTTTTACGGTTTGACTACTTCCAGTTTGACCACTTGTGGCTTGACTAAAGTTGACTTTTTACGTCAAAACTTTCAAACGGCCATAACTTTTGAACCGTAGCTCCGTTTTCAGCGAAGTAACTGTTAAAACGATCGGAACAGCCTGAACCAGTAGAAACCAGTTAGAAAAAGTTAAGAACCAATAATTCTGGCTAAGAACCAGCAAGAACCAGTTTGAACTAGCTAGAACCGGATATTCCAGCCAAGAACCAATTAGACCAGCTAAGAACTAGCTATTCCGGCCAATAACAAGTTAGATACAAATAGAACCAGCTATTTTGACCAAGAACTAGTTAGATCTAGCTAAGAAATGCCTACTCCGGCCAAGAACCAGTAGGAACCAGTTAGAACCAGCTAAAAACCGGCTAATCTAGTCAAGAACCAGTAGGAACCTGTTAGATCCAGTAAAAAACCAGCTATTCTAGCCAACAACAAGTAAGAACCAGTTAAGAACCAGCTATTTTGGCCAAAAACCGTTAGATCCGAGATAGGAACCGATTATTGCGACCTAGAACCGGTTAGATCCATGTAGGATTAGTCCTAGATAGATCTTTCGAGCCATTGAAATGGCTAGAATACTTATGTAATCACAAGTAAACTATAGGAGAATCTCTAATAAACTTATGCTTATGCGGAAAATAAACACAAGAGTTAAAGAAGGCAATTACTACTAAACACTTTGATCCTCTATGGATCTATATTAATCACTTAGAAATTGTTTCTAAGAGCGTACATTTGAAATACTTAGCAAGGAAATTCAAAATCTTCTAGGTGTCAAATTGTGTCGATCCGAACGGTTCATGGACGCTCTGCTTTTTATACTACACAAAACTTTTCCGCTCACGAACACCTCAATCAAATGGAGTAGTAGAACGTAAAATAGAACAATTCAAGAAATGAGTAGAACAATGCTTAATGAACAAAACATTCCTCAAAAGTTTTGGTGTAACGCATTGACACTTCTACATATATTTTAAATAGAGTCCTAATACGTCCTTTCCTAAACAAAACACCATATGAACTTTATAAAGGTAAAAGCCAACATTAGGATATTTTAAAGTCTTTGGTTGCAAATGTTTTATTCTTAACACTAAGGATTATCTCACCAAGTTTGACCCAAAGTCTTATGAAGGTGTATTTCTTTTATACTACACAAAGCTAACATTGTCCTAAATAAAGAAACAATGATAGTCGAGGAATCGTTGAACATAACATTTGACGAAAGTCCACCTCCTCTAAAACATCACCTTTGGTAGATGATGACTTAGTTGAAAGTCAAATAATTGAAAGTCAAATTAATAATAATAAGGAAGATGAACCATTAAATAAGGAAATTGTCAACATAAAAGAATCTAAAAGTCATCCATTAGAAAAGGTCATAGGAAAACTTAATCAAAGAACCTTAAGATCACAAGCTCAAAATCAAAGTAAT
This sequence comes from Chrysanthemum lavandulifolium, assembly GCA_022545495.1. Classification (NCBI taxonomy): domain Eukaryota; kingdom Viridiplantae; phylum Streptophyta; class Magnoliopsida; order Asterales; family Asteraceae; genus Chrysanthemum; species Chrysanthemum lavandulifolium. The sequence goes on along the minus strand of CM040241.1, from coordinate 310,872,143 downwards.
CATTTTGTTTTGTATCCACCATTGAACCAAAAACCATAAATGAAGCAATAAAAGATGAATCATGGGTAATGGCCATGCAAGAAGAATTAAACCAATTAGTTAGAAATGATGTTTGGAAACTAGTTCCAAAACCCAAAGATCAAACTATAATTGGAACAAAATGGGTCTTTCGAAACAAAATGGATGAAAATGGTACAAGATCTAGAAACAAAGCTAGGCTTGTTGCACAAGGTTATAATCAACAAGAAGGAATTGACTATGATGAAACTTATGCACCGGTAGCTAGACTTGAATCTATTAGAGTATTACTTGCTTATGCATGTGCTTATGATTTTAAATTATTTCAAATGGATGTTAAAAGTGCTTTTCTTAATGGGTTTATTAACGAAGAAGTGTATGTTGCTCAACCTCCGGTTTACCGACTTTGAGAAACCACATCATGTCTTCAAACTCAAGAAAGCATTATACGGCCTTAAACAAGCACCTAAAGCTTGGTACGACCGTCTTAAGACTTTTCTTATTGATAACAAATATACTATGGGATTAGTAGATAATACTCTTTTTACTAAGAAAAAGGAATCGCAAATTATTATTGTTCAAATATACGTTGATGACATTATATTCGGATCAACTTGTCAAGAACTATGTAATGATTTCTCTAAAATCATGCATGACGAGTTTGAAATGAGTATGATGGGTGAGTTAAACTTCTTTCTAGGACTTCAAATTAAACAACTAGAAGATGGTATTTTCTTTAACCAATCTAAATATATAAAAGATATGCTTAAGAAATTTGGTCTTGAAGATTCCAAACCAACTAAAACACCCATGTCTTGGACACTAAACTCACCAAGGACGAAGAAGGTGAATCCGTAGATAACACTAAATATAGAGGAATGATTGGTAGCCTACTCTATCTTACGGCTAGTAGACCCGACATAATGTTCATGGACGCTGCTTTCAAGAAAACCCAAAGGCATCACACTTAGAAGCATTAAAAGGATTTTAGATATATTAAGGGAACAACGTGTTTAGGATTATGGTATCCCAAAGGAACGGGTATAGAAACCATAATGTTCATGGACGTCTGCCGGTGATTATGTCGATAGAAAAGTACAAGTGGTATTTGTATTTTGTTGGACATTGTCTCACCTCATGGTTTGCAAAGAAGCAAACGGCTTTAGCCATCTCTACTCATCGAAGCCGAATCGTCTCAAGGAAAAGCATGTCAACAAGCTCTTTGGATTTTCTTTTATACTACACAAAGTCATCTTCCCACTCACTAATCATCAAGATAACATCATTGTAAGTATTCTAACTACATTTCATCTGTTCATGGACGTCTTTCTTTTATACTACACAAAGCTAACATAATCATTTCATGGACGCTCTGCTTTTATACTAAATATGAATTCAATTGGCAAATGCATAAATGTCTATGGACTGCTTTTTATACTACACAAAACGCTAATGTTTCCACTAATTGATAGATAATAAATGTAAGGCCTTATTCAAACAACCAAACACCCCATGTCAAAAGTTTTGAAAAGCTTCTCACTTGTAGGAAAACATTTTCATTGCTAATACAAATAGAAACGTTATAATGTTCATGGACGCTGCTCTTTTATACTACAAAAGCTAATATGCACTCCGGGTATATTCAAATATAGCCACATTGAATTAGGAGCATTTGGGTTATCTCATGGTATTTGCCAAACACTCCACTAAAACCATTCGCCCTGCTTTTTATACTACACAAAACGCTAATACATTGTGTCACACGGATAAGTGGTCACTCACCGCCTTGATGCAATCAATGACCGCTTCTTCCCTACATAACCCGCTTAGCCGATAAGGATGTCATCCGTGAACACCTTTTAACCCAAAAGGTGATACAACCCGAGTTACCCGAAAGGGAAAGAGGTAGACCGAGATCCATATGGAATGGAGCTCAATGAACTTAAGCACAATTTAAGAAATGGGAGGAGTTACTTAGAGCAAACGTCATTAGCACCATAGGAATAGGGATCACATAAACGCTTGTCTTTGCCACATGCTTTACAACTTGTCCACCGACAACCATTCAACTTAGCCTACTACATAGCTAGGAGAATGATTGATATTCCAACTCAAGGATCCGTTGCTCTTCCATACGGGATGCTTCTCACCCGTCTCTATAGAAACTTCGCCCAATTCCACCTACCCCAAAAGGGATGCACCTTAACTATGATCTCATCCTCACATCTTTGTGCCTTTGAGTGATGCTCGAGTTGCTAAGACTAAAGGAAAAGAGCTAAACCTCCAACTCCTTCATCATCATCATCAAATAGCTCCGAGGATGGTCTTCCAAGCTCTCGTCTTCCACCTCAAGAGTATTACACATCTCTTCCCGAGATTGAGAATGAATCGCAGTAATTCAAGCAAACTAAGGGAATGTTCAAGTGCCTTGGTAGGATGATGAACAAGATTTACAAGAAGTTGGACAAATAAGGGTACTTTAAGGAGTGTTTGGAACAATGCATTATCGTTAATGTTTGATACTATTTAGTTGTTTTTATTATGTAGGATGATAATATAACTTGAAACAATGGTGTATGCTAACAATCTCATGCGGGGGATAGCACAAGTATGCTATCAATTTTACCCATTTTCACTATATTGTGAAAATCAATAAGCCTTGCTCTTAATCTATGCTCCACTTGTGTTTACATATGTGTTATTTACTTTTCCTAACTAGAAATGTTTAGTATAACGTGTTTTGAGAAAAATTTCGTGTTCGAAATTTCGGGTTTTAAGAAACATTCATCCAAATTTCAAGACCACGGATCGGACGGCACCATTATTTTGGTACCGTCCTTTATGTAATTTGGTACCGCCATATCTGTCTGATGAATGGACCGCAACGCACCCTTTTTGGGTTCCGTCTGTATGATTTTGCCGTGGATCCTCGGGTAATTTTCTCAAATTCGACTCTTTCGTGATTCCAAATTATCTTCCATCACTTATAAATCAATCTTAACTAGTTTATACTGTTATTAGAACTAGTATTATTCACTAAGGGATGTAAGAAATCCATTTCCACCAAAATTCAAAATTTGAAAAATCTACCCAAGGAGCCCTTTGGCATAAAGGAAGGAACCAAATTTTGGTACCTTCAAACCGTGGGTAATCTGAATATTAGGAAATTCCACTCACTAGAACACATTTATTGCATATCTTTCTTCTTCACTCCATCTTCTTTGTATGGATTGACTTGGGTGATATGACTAGCATTCAACCCACTTCCAAATCATTAGGAACCTCATCTCTTCAATGGTTCAACATCAAATCAAACCTTTTCTCAACAATTTCTTACCTCTATAAATTGAAAGGCTTTACCATGATCATCCTCACACCTTCTTCATTCTCATTACTATCTAGCAAACCAAAACCCAAGTTAAAATGACTAAATCATCACCAAAACCTTGCAAGAAAACCGCTAGAATGAGCGTAAGGCCTTGTTGTTTTGTTAATCTTAGCTCATCATCCGAATCTTCACCACTCACCATCTCATCTCCCATTAGAGATGATACACACCTACCTTAGCTACACCCACTTCATCACACATTGTGATCACCACTCCACCACCATCAAAAGCACCTACTTCACCTCCACGGCACCCATCCAAACATCCAAAACACCTCACCACCTTCACCAAGGTCTCCCACTCTCACTCCCATGGAGTTATTCTCTACTCCACCAACATCACCAAATCCTTTCTAAAGGACTTGGAATACGACCCATTACAAAACATGTGAAGAAGATATGCATTATCTCTTCCTAATATAACTCATGCATATCTATTCTTCTAACAAACTAATACTAATAATACAGATTTATACTATCCATGAAACTATACTATCGTGAAGTTTGACTAGAAGTTCCCAACTCGTTCACTTTCTCCCACTAAAACCTAACTCATTCGACCTTATTGTGTGTTTGATTATGTGTTTGTGAAAATCAATATGTTACAATTGTTATCAAGAGCCATGGTTTGATCATCTACTTTACATGTTCTTGGATTCTTAGTGGTTTTCATAAGGTTTTTGGGTTTGAATGAGTTTTAAGACATCTTCATCTTTTTGATCTTTTTTTAGTGTTAAAGTTTTGGATTTTGATTGTACTTTTATGTTTAGGATCATCACAAGTGTTTAGGTGTTCATTTAGAGGGCTTAATTCATCTTGGTTGTAGTGTTTTTGATTGAAAAAGTTTGGTTTTCGAAGAGTTTCATGGAAGCGGTTTGACTCTCGGATTGATTTCTTGTATGCGGTTTGACATAGATTTTGTGCGAGTTGATCAGTTTTTCAAAGCGGTTAGATATCGTACGGACTGCGGTTTGTTAGTATTCGTATGCGATTTGTTAGTTTCTTCGAAGCGGTTTAATATTGTACGGTTTGAGTGATAAGACAAAGAGACAAAAAGGACAAGTAGTGGATGTACTTGTGTCCCCTTGAGGTTTGTCAAATTAAGCGATTTGTCCTAAGAGATTTGTCCTAAGCGATTTGTCGTAAGCAGTTTGTCCTAAGCGGTTTGTCTTTGTGCGTTTTGATTAAAGTGGTTTGTCTTTGTGAGTCAAGAGGTTTTTCTTCAGCGGTTTTATCTAAGCGGTTTGACAAGAAGCGGTTTGATAAGAAGCGGTTTGAGTTAAACGGTTTGTATTCCAGCGGTTTGAGTGAAGCGGTTTGACAATCTTGCGATTTGACCACCGCGATTTGATCAAGAAAGCTGAGTTTTGACTTTTACGTTTTGACTACTGATACGCGTACAACGCGCGTTCGGGGTCAAAGGAAACTTCCTTTTATTCGAGCAAGTTTTTCAACCACCTAGGCAGTGAACCTAATCATTGTAGTGTAGTATTAGGGTAAGCCTCAGGATTGATATCATTCTATAGGGGAATAGGAATGCTAGTGAGAAATTACTACGCTAAGGTTGGGGTTGAGGAAGATTATTTTTTTATCTTTTTTTTTAGAAAGTTGAAAGGTACGAATCTTGGGGTATTAGATTTGGGGGGTGGTATTTTTACTGATTACTCTACTATTATCTAGTCTAATCTCGGGGTATTAGATGTGTGCTTGTATGATGATTAAAAATGTGTCTACCTAGATGCTATTACTCCCTAGTTATCTTTTATTGATGGGTGAATTGTCACATCCTTATTCTTACCGCGTTGTGTCTTCTAAGGTCGTAGGGTATGCTTTTTTTCCTAACTCTTTAAGGATACCTTAAGGTTATTGCCTACAAAATCTCTAGGATTTATAAACTAACTCTAAGGTTATCTTTGGATTTTTAGCCTACAATAACTCTAGGAGATTATAAACTAATGTTCACAAAGATTACTCAATCATTAAAAACACAACGATGGCCTATTTCAATCCTAAGCCAATTACAATTAAGAAAATAGACAACCAATCAATATTCAATAACTAGGTTTCATAGATCTAAGCAAACACACAAGTAAAGTAGCCGGACATGGTAAACATGCAAGCATACACACATACAATCGAAGACATAATGAAATCAATGAAGTAGATTACTTATCTTGTTGTACAATAGGGTATGAGAACCCTAAGATACTGCCCAAGACAACTAAAAATCATGTTTAGGTTTTACTCCACAATTCTACCTCTCTAAAAGTCTGAAAATTCAAATTCTATATATAGAGTTACAACTGCGATGACGTCACTCTTAAATTGCGACGCCGTCGAATCGCCGCCATTAGGGTTTCATCTTGACCAAGTCAACTTTGTGACGGCGTCACGTTGGGGTTGTGAAGCCGTCGGCTTCATCTTCTGACGACTTCTGAATCTGGATCTAGGCCGTCTAAGTTGTGACGCCCTACTCTTTAAAGCCTTACGCCGTCAGGTACAAAACAACAATTTCACTTCTGCACCGTTGCAATCAGAGGGACGGCATCTCCCTTTATTTGTGACGTCGTCGGGTGCGTTTCCAGCAGCTTGAGTGTCTTGATGTTTACTTTAGCCATTTTCTTCACATATTCACGCCTTTTCGTCCAAATAAGCGTCATTCCAGCATTTTGCCTTCAAGAGACCTAAAAGTGAAAAGGAACGAAATTAAGCGAGAATGAGATATAAAGTGGTCGATTAAGGGCTTAAATGACCCTCAAAAGTGTACCTTTAAATCCTTATCAAATATCCCTACACTTGGTATTTGCTTGTCCTCAAGCAAATGTGCTTTGGCCAATTAATTTATAAGTTAAGGGCATGAAGCATTGGTTTAGAACAATTCACAACAAGTATAAGCTCCACAAAAGTCATAACATGCACGGAAATTACATACTAGCACCTCACAAGTGGTGTTTGGATACTCATCTCTCGGTGTATATGAAATATATCAAATTGGAAATGAAAGATAAGCACTCATTAACCGGTCTTAGTACTAGATCAAACCTCCATCGCTTTGGCGTAAGCACCTAGGATAAACTATCTAAGAGGTCTTTTAAAGGGTTGTAACGTTAGGCTTATGGTATGGAAACAAAGGGTTTGGTTGGATAGGCGATTTAGTGGTGGCAAGTCAAAATCTTTATGTTACAAGCATGAGAAGAATGGCGTTGCTAAGCCAAGACTTGACACTCTAAACTCTAAATAACTTTGAAACAAACAAACATAAATTTAAAGATAGATGTAGGATGGTAGCCCGTATGTTTTTTTTTTTCATTTATTCATTTTTAAAACTTTTTTTTCATACACTTTTACTCTACCATCCTCTACGATAACATCAAAATATAAAGGATTTATAGGCACATCCCTACACTTGAGTTTTATTTCTCTAACACTAATTTGACCCGAATTGAAAAGATCAAAACACTTGGAGTACATTATTATGTAAATAAAGGAATTTGAATTTAACGTTCTTTCCTTTCACTTCATAAAATTTAACATTTCCATGAGTCCCAATCGTCCCAAAAGCTGTGTACAAAGGATATGACTCGACTTAGCAACTTATGCGAGCAACTAGATAATTGAACTAAGGGTTTAGTATGATAACAATAATGCACTAAAAGTGAGTGCATACAAGGTAGGCTAAGGCGATTTGGGTGTACATTTGGGGTGGATTGTAAACAATGCTCTTCATTGATATTCCGAAAACCGAAACATCACGAGAACCGCGAAAAGGATAGGCTCGAGGGGTTAACTAGGGTATCGTGTACTAAAGATGAGTACATCGCAAGGGTGTGGGGAATTACTCAACCGATGTGGAAGAAGTAATTATAATCTGGTATCAAACAAGGGTTATCTTAATGCCTCTTATCATTTAGTTATTCCTAACTACACAAGTGTAGTCTCACTAGCGATCTCGGGATGCATCACAAAACAAATTCAAGAATCTATTATACTACGGTACACTCTCAAAGCATTAAAGGTGAATGCTTTAATTCCTACAAATCTAGGCGAACCTCACATTTTTGGGGTGGAATTTGGTGGTAAATTGTTTTGTGCTAGTCATATAACTTCCTATCCATGAGGCGCTTTATTAAGACTAATGGCCCACTCCTACATGTCACGAAAAACTTTAAATTTGGTGCAAAATTACCCTAACCGATATTTCTCATGGTTTATTACACAAATGAAATTGGATAAGACAAATAATCAAGGATAAGCATAGTTTCAAAGTTCAGCTTTATTTTCCTCCCTACACTTAAACCGAACATTGTCCCCAATGTTCCCCAAAGTATCAAAGTTATGATAATGGAAGGTAATTAAAAGCGAAAGAAACTAATACTCCCCTGATTAGCTCGGTAGGATCCGTGTGAAGTAGTGCTTAAATTCTTCTTCAAGAAGAATGTATGCGTGAAAAGCTTCATCCAATCTTATGTTTCTTCTTCTTGATAAATAAAACCTGCACACTTAAGAAAATAGACGAAACCTTCGCGTAAAATCGGCGGTAAAACTATATATGACTCAACTATACTAGGATATAATGCTTGTGGAATGGATGTTTACAGATTTTCTAGAAAATTAAGACCTGGCAAATTCCAAAAATTTATAAGTAGCACACCTGCTCCTCTTGACGCCGTCAGGTTGCAATCCTGTTGCCGTCAGGTTATCCTGACAGAAACTGGTCTGCTGCATTTTATTGGAAAAATTCTGGAAAAATTAGATCTTTAGAATCTAGATAAAATTCCTACAAAACATCCATTATGACTCAATACAAGCATTTGACTCTAACAAACACACATATATATCTTTTCAAGAATTGCAATTCTCATGTTCACGTTCTTTTAAAACATGTGTAATCTTCCAGACACTTATCCTTTTTGTAAAATACCTTTATATGTAATTAAGGCGAGGTTAAAGACAAAATAAAGCATTTTCACAAATTCAAACATGCGAATAAACAATCAATGAAAAGATATATGACATATAAACAAGCAAACAATTAAGCATGGGTTGCCTCCCACGAAGCGCTTTTCTTTATTTATGAGTCTTGTAACTAGACTCGAAGTCGGGCCCCTACGTACCTATGTAAGTAAGCTTATCCTCGAGAATGTCATAAGGATCAAATTTATCATTTAAGTTCCTAGTGGTACGCTTAGTTCGGTATGCCTTTTCAAACTTTTCTCCATCGGGGTCATAGATTGTCATCCTAATGTGCCATTCTCCATTACCATCACTAGGTGCTCTATCCCAATTCCAATTATGCTTAGGCTTTCACTCTCAACTTTCAACTTATTCATGACAAGATTAACAGAAAGCTTCCTAGGAACTCGGTCATCTTCCTAAATCTAAGGCGTCCTCGAGCGGGTTCACTTTTATATCCCTAGCCAATTCTTGGTCATGGAAAGTTGAATTACTAGCGATAACATCAAATAGTCCCGAATATTAAGTGTCAATTTCCCGATAATGTTCGTTATTTATATCATTTATATGGATTTACGCTTGTTTTCCATTGTTTTCCACTTCGGGTAAATTACGAGCATTGGAGCTAAAGAGACGCGGAAATGGAAACATTACTAAAGATTTATCACAGTATGCCTATTTTGAAGAAGTTACGGCGTAACTCATCTCTCACATTACACCGTAACTATTGCGTGACTCAGAATACCAACTTATCAAGAGGTTACGGCGTAACTCTTTCCAAAGGTTACGACGTAACTACATTAGGTCAAATGAGGATCCATGCCGCTGATACTTACGCCGTAACTACTGCATCATTTACGACATAACCGTGTTTATTGAAGACTACGACGTAACCACTTATTAGGTTACGCCGTAACTAGCAGATCTAGTGCATTTACGACGGAATAGAAGGTTACGGCGTAACTCCTATATTGGTTACTGTAGTAACCCAGACCTAGCCTATAAATACCCACTAATTCCAAAGTATTTCTAATCATCCCATTCCACACACAACTCTTTGAGAATGTGGGAAAAAGCTCAAGGCAGGTCTAGGGGAGCATACAGAGCTGTTTCCAAGGGAGAAGTCACTCCATTACGATAAGCTTTAGCTTTTTATATTTCTTTTACTTTCAATTCATTTATTTCGTACCTTTGAATATTGAATTGATTTGCATGATTAATATGAGCGGCTAAGCACCCTTTGGTGCTAGCCTAGTTATGATTCCTTAATTGTTTTATTTGCGTTTACCTTTACTTCCGTACAATTATTTCTAAGTGTATGCATGCATAGTTCTTTGGTAGTCACCCTTGAATCGGTAGTTTTGAATGGCGGTAGAGGCCAATTGCCTAGGAGATATGACCAACTGACCCTAGGTGAGCGGACTGGGACGGGAAGGGTAAGATATGACCAACTGACGACCCTTTATACTTGTGCGATTTGACCAACTGATCACCTATAGTTTGGATGAACTTAAGAATTAGGGGTGTAGTGTCTAAGTTCCTAACGGTAGGGCACTCACTATTTAGAATCTAGCATGTAGCGGTACTTAATGACTTGGCTTAGGGACCGGGAACAACAGGACTTATGACGGTGCACTTGATTTCTCTGTGGTGGCATCTTTCACGATAGGTTAAAGCGAATTGATCAAATGTTGTCCTCTCAAATTTGACCCCACCAAGTAATTGGAAGTAGGTAGCGTAGACATAACTAGCTAGGAGGATTGACTAGGTTAGCACCACTATTCCTCTATTGATCTCCTTTACCCATTTATCTACTTTTATTACGCATTATTAGTTTAATTAATTAATTCCCTATCGAAACCATCATTATTCTATGACAATTAGACTTAGTAATAATCCAACACACATAGCTCTTGGGACGACGGCTTTACCATTTACTACACTACACACGACCGGGCACACCGCCCGTTAGTGCATTAGGGTGAACCATAGGTATAGCGAGACACTATAAATATTAAGACCTGGACAGTAAAACCTGCATCACTAACAAAGGCCTCTTCTAGATAGAAAGGTTGTTGGGGACCTATGAAATCTCTATCAATCCAAGGTCCGTATCTAGATGGCGTTCTATCTAACATGATCTCGTAGGGAATTTCTTCCTCTTTGTAGTAGATATGCTTCTTGACATCGTAAATTGACCTAGCACTCCCTTATCCTACCACTATTTTGGACATCTTACAATCAATGATGGCACTAGCGGTAGCTAAGAATCCCCTTCCTACTAACAATGGGCATGTCGGGTCCTTATTCATGTCTAGCACATGGAAATCCGCCAAAAGAGTCAATTCACCTACGTGTACTACCATGTCTTTTATTATCCCTACCGGATATGCAATACTACCGTCCGCTAGACCTAAGATGGTTTCCGTTGGCTCTATCTTACCTAGGTTAAGGCTTCTATGGAGTGATAACGGAAGAATATTGATGCTTGATCCTAAGTCGGCTAAAGTGTCGAAAGGTTTTGAGTTTCCAAGCCTACACGGAAGAATGAATAGCTCGGGATCATCTAACTTCTTAGGTAACTTATTTTGCACAAATGCGGACCCACGTTCTCCTAGTTTTAGTTCTGCTCATATTTTATTTTAAATCAATGTAATAGGGTGCATGAGCCAAGACTTCAAGAACCAGTTTTTCTTGGTGGAGTTCCTTGTACTCCTCCTCTAGATTAGGTTTGGGTTCTTGGTTGACGGGTTTCTCAAGATTTGGTTGGACCAATGGTTCGGGTCCTTGGTACATCATGAGGGATCTCTTGGAACCCGTGTTATTGGCGTTAGCCGAATGAACTTTCGGGTGTGAAGGGCATGGATATGCACTCTCCCAAGGTGAACAAGAACATGAAGTCAATGAAATCAAATTCACTTTTGGGTTCTTTATAGTGTCACTTGGTAGCGCTCCAATTTCCCGGTCATTGAAGGCTTTTAAGAGGGCGTTGAGCTTGTTTGTCATCTCGCCTTGTCGTTGCTTGAAATCGGCTTCAAGCTTAGTCAATCGAGTTTCTTGAGATGACATGAATCTAGACAAAATTGCCTCAACACTAGCGGAGTTCCCGGTGTTTGGAGGGTTGGACCTATTAGGTGGACTAGATGAGCTTTAGGGTGGGTTTGAATTTTGGTTCCACTTAAGGTTAGGGTGATTCCTCCATGAGGGGTTGTAGGAGTTTCCTAAGTTGTTTTGTTATGGCTTGAAAGTGTACCACTTCTCTCCCACTCCGTCGGTACGCGTGGAAGCGTAGTACGCAAAAGCTTGTTCGGGGAGTCTTGTGCAATCACGAGTGTCGTGGGGACCACTACACAACTTACAAGGTAGAGTGATTTTGTTCACTTGATGTGAAGACTTAGGATTTTTGTAAGAGCTCATTAGGAATTTGACTTGATCTTCAAGCTCGAGCATCCTACGGTCAGAAGGTTGTGAATTAATGGAAGGCAAGGAGATTGCCTTGACGGTTTTGGGCAACTCACAAGGGTCATTCCAACTTTCGTTATCATAGAGAGCAAGGTCCTCTATTATACACCACGATTCTTCCGTGGTGAGATCACTAAGTTTACCACCGGCCGCTTGGTCAATGGATCGCTTAGTTGAGAAGTTGACATGATTATAAAATATTTAGACTTGAAGCCAAAGATCAATGCGTGATGAGGACTTTATGGAGTAAGTCCTTGAATCGAGTCCATGCTTCGTAGAGAGATTCACCTTGACGTTGTTGGAACATCAAGATTTCATTCCTAAGCTTAGTAGTTCTCCCCGGTGGGAAAAATAGGGCAAGGAAACACGTGGTGAGATCATCCCAACTTGAGATGGAGCCGACGGAAGTCGCTCAAGCCAATTACTAGCTTGGTCTGTGAGAGAATTGGAAGATATAAAAGCGCGTGGTCTCCGAGTAGTAGCATCGAGGTCGATGGAATCGGCGATTTAAGGAAATCCTTAAGATCTTGATTAGGATCTTTGGAACAAAGTCCATGGAATGCACATCCGTTTTGCACCAACCGGATGGTATCAGATCGAAGGGCCGTAGTTTGATCTGGATCGGGGAGCTCAATGGTGTTCCTATAGCCTAGGTTGCTTGGTATTGAGTATTCACCAAGAGTTCGCCCTCTTGGCGGGTCATTTGGTGGTGGGTTGATGAGTGGTGGTTGATTATCACTTTCCATGATGAAAAGTGATAGGATTATGAACAAAGGTCACGAAGAAGGGGGATAGACTACAAGGAAGCTTGTTGGGAATTATGTGAAGTTTGGATTATGCTGAAATTACTACCGAAGGGATTCTACTGAAGAAGAGTGGATTCTGCCGAAGACATAATCTGCTGAAGTTTAATAGTTATTAGTTTGTTTCTACGGAAGTGATTATTCCGTGTTTAGTATATTTAGTTTGGATATACATGAGCTTTATTAGGAAGTGATTGTGTATATCTTATTTAGTTTTATGATTATCGTTTCTTGGGAAGCGGTTTGGGTTTTGTTTAGGGTTCCTTGTCTATAAAAGGAACACATTAGAATGAGTTATGTATCGATTGGAAAAACAAAGTTTTAGTTAATATAACGATCCATAGAGGATCACGAGTTCTTAGTTATTTGTTACTTGTGTTTATATTCCGCTAATAAATATAAGTAGTAGAGATTGTCTTTTATTGTGCTTGTGATTACATAAGCATATATAACGATCCACGAGCTCAAGATCTATCAAGGTGCATCTGTTTCAACAAGTGGTATCGAGCCTCGTGAGAGTCTCTACGATACTAAGGACAAGTTTTTCGAACACCCATACAACCATAACAAAATCATCATGCACGGATCGGATGTTGATCTTGAAATCACCAACAACCAAAACTCCACCCATCCGCAACAACTAAGTCTCTCTAATAGCAATGCTAAGTTTCCTTACCTAAAAGGGAGGAGTATGATCTTTGGGCGATGAAGATGCGAGCTGGATATCAACATTGATTGGAATCTATTGGAGATAGTCTTGAAGGAAGCAGTTTGAAGAGAACTACCACGGATGCTACGGGTAAGATGATGAATGTTCCTCCCAAATCTTTGAAGAATTCTTGGCGGTTCAAAGATAAACCAAGGTCGAACCATTCTTCTTCAAGCTATTCACGAGGATCACTGAGTGATTTTCACTTCATGCAAGATGCTAAGGATATATGGTTAGCAATTAAGGCAAAGTTCGGTGGGAATGAGGAGTCTAGGAGGCGAAGAAGTCCATCTTGAGACAACAGTTTCAGGACTTTCAAATCTCGAAGAGGAAGGAATTCACAAGGGCTATGACAAGTTTCACAAGATTTTAAGTCGGTTAGGCATTGCGCAGCAAAGCTAGATAATGATGGTGTAATTCTAAGTTTCGAGGTCTTTACCTCCATCACAGCTACATGTAAGCATTGCTTTAAAAGCTAAAGGTGGTTTGGACATGATTACGTTTGATGAGCTATACCACAAACTTAAAGCTCTTGAACATGATGTAGAAGCCCTTTCGGATCATCTTCTTACGCTAGTCACACAACATTTGTTGGAGCCTCTACTCCAAAGACAAGTTATGGTCCTAGCCCATATTCATCATCATCTTATCTTTGCTCCTTCATCAAGTTCTCATTCTAAATCGAGTAGTATTATGGAAGATGTTCTTGGATCCTTCTTTCTTGATTATGATCCTCGGTAGGATCGGCATATGAGGATTTTGATCGGTGGACCCGATTGAGATGGAAGAGATGAAGTCGAGGTGGCGGTGGCCATGCTTTCCATGGATATCAAAATTTTGAATAAAGTGGCGAAGGTTTGGATTCAAAGGACGAGATCGACAAGGTTTGACAAGAGGAAGGTTAAATGCTTCACATGTCAGCGGATGGGTCTTTTCTCTAGAGAATGCAAAGACACGAAAGTCGGTGATGAGACAAGATACTATTCTTATCGCGATGTCGAAGGAGGCGAGAACTTCATTGGTCACTCTTGATAGCAATGTGGTGGAAGCAACATGAGCAGGATGATAATGATGGTCTGGTAATGATAATGTTGGTATGATTGCAAGTCGTACTTGGAGGATAGGCATGATCAGTTGCCTTGATGGGCATCTCGGGTAAAAAGCTGTTTGTTTGGTTGTAGTGAGCGTTATAATATACTCAAAGAAGCTTATGATATTTTGGAACCTAAATAGAATGAATGCTATGTGGAAGTTGAAGCTTATAAACAGGCTTTAAAAACACTAGAAAGACAAAAGGTTTGGTTTCAGAAGAATCAAATAGCTTATGATGAGAAAATAGGTGTTTTAGAAAGGGATCTCGAATGTGCCAAAAATGAGTTAAAGTGGTCTGAGAAGTTAAGAGCAGATGTAGTGTCAGAAAATTTAGAGCTTAAAGAGAAACTTAATGAGGAAATTGCTAGGCATAAAGAATGGATAATGAATGGAAATAAGTTAGCTGGTTTTATTTATAGTAGTCAAGCTTCTAACTCTACAATGGCGTTAGGTTTTAAGAAATATGTTGGCTTAGAAGCTAGGGAAGACACACGTAAATCTACACCAGCCAAATTAGCTAATTTTGTCAAAGAAGGTCAACTACATGCTGTACGTGGACCTATTAGAGGTGAGCACATGCCCATTGACCTTTCCATTTCTCTTGACTTTGATGGATCACACCATCTGTATGGCCAAAAGTCAAAGGACTTGCCAGATCCTGATACTTCTTCTAATGACTTTGTCTCTTGTGTTAACAGTGACAAGTCCTCCAAGCAAGGGTCTACAGAGTGTGATTCAAATGACAAGTCTGACCTTCCCAAGTCTTCACCCTGCTGCACCCAAGACTACCAATAAGAATGTCGAGTTCTTCGCCAGGAATCCACTTCCAAGACAGTTGCCTCTGAAGACTTGCTTTTTAATTCTTTGCATAATAGTACTGTTAAAAACAATTCTTTTCATGGTTTTGGTTTGAATACTTCTGCTTGTAATAACACATCTTTTGGTTTGAATAAATCTTCTAAACAGAAGACATGTTTTGTGTGTGGAAGTAAATTTCATTTAATTAAGGATTGTGATTATCATGAGCAAAGGATGAATAGGTGTGGTGATTCTAGGAAATCTAGACCAATGTGGACCAATGTTAATGATATACCATCTTATGTTCCACAAGCAACTTATACCAATACTCCTTTTCCTTGGAGGAGACCAGTTGTAAAACCATATGTTCAACCAACCAGTGAATATTTTAAAAATGGTTTTTGGCCTAGATATGTTAACCCTATGGTGATGGGAAAGTCTTTGGGATCTTCTTTGTCAAGACCTCGTGAGTTGTTCTTGGAATAAACAGGGACCTAAGTTTCAATGGAAACCCAAGAAAAATAGTGGATCTTATACTTCTACATGGCATAACTCATATGATCCACAAGCGAGGTTCAAGTCAAGAATGACTTGAGCCTCCATAGTGTACTAATTTTACGTATATTTTTGTTGTTGTTGTAGGATCATCCCTTAAGCATAAAGATGTTGGAATTGTTGTGATGGTTGTTCTAGAAGTATGTCGGAAGCAGGATATGATGCATAAATTTGTACCCATTGAAGGAGGAGGCAATGTAACCTTTGGAGGAAGTGATGGCGAATTCGGGAAAGGGACCATCAAAACACCTCATTTGGACTTTGAGAATGTATATTATGTCAAGGAACTTCAACACTTTAATTTGTTTTCGATCTCACAAATCTGTGACACCAAGAAAAAGTA
>CM040241.1:310824099-310855923 GCA_022545495.1 Chrysanthemum lavandulifolium | reverse complement strand
TCTTTTATCTCTTTAAGTGTTATAAATATATTTTACGTATTTTATAATTTTAATTCCAAGGGTATTTTAGTCTTTATTCGGTTTCAAATTTTCGTGTTTTACAATTCTTCCCCTCTAAAGAAAAATTTTCGTCCTCGAAAATTGAATGAAACGAAATGAAAATGAAAACGAAAACGAAAACGAAAACGAAATGAGAACATACCAAATTATTCAAAGAAATGTGGGTAACTTGCACGCATCGACTCCTCGGTTTCCCAAGTAGCCTCACGTTCCGGATGATTCTTCCAAAGAATCTTAACGAATGGAATAACTTTATTCCTCATAACTCTTTCTTGTCTTTCCAGAATAGCTTCTGGTTCTTCAGATAAAGACATATCGGATTGAATTTGATCAAACGGATAAGAAGCAACGTGTAACGGATGATAGTTGTATCCCCTTAGGAGTGATACATGAAAAACGTCATGAACATGCGATAACTGAGGCGGAAGTGCTAAACGATACGAAACTTCTCCTATACGTTCCAAAATCTCGAACGGTCCAACATTGGTATAAAATGTTGTTGAATTATTTGACGAACTTGTTTCTCCCTGTTTAGATTTGAACTATTAAATAATCATTCGTTCAAACATAGCATGTCTCTCATTCTGAAGTAGGAAGGCATACAGTTGCTCACAGTTGGTGTTCTTTAATCCTTTGGTTAGCTTCACAGAGGTGACAAATTTGTGCCATTCGGGATTCATGTTGTTCACAAACTTTGAGTTCAGCTGAATATTTGGCATGGTCATTTCGATATTCCTCATGTCATTCAAAAGCTTGTAGAATCTCACGTAATATTTATAGACACTTTCTTGGTTTCATCTTAAAGTGCTCAAATTCATCATACTGATTGTGATTCTCTGTCGTCCTTAGTTAATTCGAACCCGAGAGAAGCATTTTGACATTATCCCAAACATCCTTGGCTTCATGTTGTGATTGATAAGCTTGTAGATATCTTTTGGAAGACCACAAGTATAATGTTTGAAGCCCGATATCAGCATCGTATCTCTTTTTCTCCTTATCACTGAGCTCATCATACGTCTTTGGTCTGTACAATCCTAAGATCATTGTTCTATCAGTAGCATTTTCAAGTGTGTCTCTTGTAGTCTCAATCTGATAAGGTCCTTCATCAATTGACTTGAGAATGTTGACCCCATTTTCCTTTCCCAGACAATACAACCTAATTCATTGAGCCCATGAGTCATAGTCAGTTCTGTCAAGTATGGGTGGACGAGTATCTGATCCAGCTACTTGAACGTCCTCAAGCAAATGTGCTTTTAGCCAATTAATTTATAAGTTAGGGGTCATGAAGCATTGGTTTAAAATACTCCGACGGCGTCACGTATAAGCAGTGACGACCCCTCAAAAAGGTACATTTTAAAACCTTATCAAATATCCCTACACTTGTTATTTGCTTGTCCTCAAGCAAATGTGCTTTTAGCCAATTAATTTATAAGTTAGGGGTCATGAAGCATTGGTTTAAAACAGTCCATAACACATATAAGCCCCGCAAAAGTCATAACAAGCACGAAAATTACATACTAGCACCTCACATAGGGTGTTTGGATACTCACATCTCTCTCGGGTGTATATGAAATATAACAAGTTGGAAATGGAAGTTTAAACACTCATTAACCGGTCCTAGTACATAGATTACCATAGGCTTGATAATAGATCAAACCTCCATCTCTTTGGCGTAAGCACCTAGGAAAGACTATCAAAGAGGTCTTTAAAGGGTTGTAATGTTAGGCTTACGGTAGGGAAACAAAGGGTTTGGTGGGATAGGCTATTTAGTGGTGGCAAGTCAAGAATCTCTATGTTACAAGCATACGAAGAATGGCGTTGCTAAGCCAAGACTCGACACTCTAGACTCTAGCTAACTGAAACAAACAAACATAAATTTAAAGGATAGATGTAGGATGGTAACGTATGTTTTTTTTTTCATACACTTTTACTCTACCATCCTCTACGGTAACATCAAAATGATAGAAATTTATAGGCACATCCCTACACTTGAGTTTTTATTACTCTAACACTAATTTGACCCGAATTGAAAAGATCAAAACACTTGGGGTATGTTATTACGCAATTAGGAATTTAACGTTCCCTTCTAATCATTTTATAAACTTTAACTTTTTCCCATGAGTCCCAATCATCCCAAAGCGTACAAAGGATATGACTCGACTTAGCAACTCTTGCAAGTAACTAGATAATTGAACTAAGGGTTTAGGGTGATAACAATAATGCACTAAAAGTGAGTGCATGTGGGTAGGCTAAGGCGATTTGGGTGTATATTTGGGGTGGGGTGTAAACAATGCTCTTCATTGATATTCGAAAAACCAAAACATCACGAGAACCGCGAGAAGGATAGGCTCGAGGGGTTAACTAGGGTATCGTGTACTAAAGATGAGTACAACGCAAAGGGTGTGGGGAATTACTCAACCGATGTGGAAGAAGTAATTATATTACGGGTATCAAACAAGGGTTATCCTAATGCCTCTTATCATTTAGTTATTCCTAACTACACAAGTGTAGTCTTACTAGCGATCTCGGAATGCATCACAAAACAAGTTCTAGAATCTAATATACTACCAGTTCACACTCTAAGTATTGAAGATGAATGCTTTTAATTCCTACAAATCTAAAGGCGATCCTCACATTTTGGGTGGAATTTAGGTGGTAAAGGGTTTTTGTGCTAGTCATGCAACTTCCTATCCGTGAGACGCTTTTGTTAAGACTAATGGCCCACTCCTATATGTCATGAAAAATTTTAAATTTGGTGCCAAAATTACCCTAACCGACATTTTCTCATGGTTTATTACACAAATACAATTGGACAAAGCAAATAATCAAGGATAAGCATAGTTTCAAAGTTCCGTTTTATTTTCCTCCTACATTTAAACCGAACATTGTCCCCAATGTTCCCGAAAGTATCAAAGTTATGATAATGGAAGGTAATTAAAAGCGAAAGAAACTAATACTCCCGATTAGCTCGGTAGGATCCGTGTGAAGTAGTGGTTAAATCCTTTCCAAGAAGAATGTGTGCGTGAAAAGCTCCTTCCAATCTTTTGTTTCTTCTTCTTGATAAATAAAACCGCACATTTGAAGAAAACAAACGAAACCTTCGCGTAAAATCGGTGGTAATAATATATATAAGACTCTACTAAACTAAGATATAATGCTTGTGGAATGGATGCTTCTGATTTTACGGAAAATTAAGACCGGAAAATTCCAAAATTTATAAGTAGCTCGAAAACGAGAAAAAAGTAATCATTGTTTTACTCCTTCCCGACGCCATCGAGTTGCAATCTCGATGCCGTCAGTTATCTAATAAAAGCGGTATGCGATTTTCGAAAACTTTCGGAAAATTTATATCTTTAGAATCGGAAAATTTCGCAAAACATCCATTATGACTCGATACAAGCATTTGACTCGAACAAACACACATATATATCTTTTAATGAATTGTTATTCTCATGTTTACGTTTCTTTTTGAAAACGTGTGTTATCCTCCCTACACTTATCCTTTATGTAAAATACCTTTATATGCAATTAAGACGAGGTTAAAAACAAAATAAAGCATTTTTACAAATTTAAACATGAGAATAAACAATTAATAAATTATATACGACACTAACAAGAAAACAATTAAGCATGGGTTGCCTCTCACGAAGTGCTTTTCTCTATTTAAGAGTCTTGTAGCTAGACTCGTAGTCATGCCCTCACGTACCGATATAAGTAAGCTTATCCTTAACAATGTCATAAAGATCAAACTTATCATTTAGGTTCCTAGTAGTATGTTCGGTTCGATATGCCTTTTCAAATTTCTCTCCATCGGGATCATAGATTGTTATCCTAATGTGCCACTCTCCATTACCATCACTAGGTGGTCTATTCCAATCCCACTTATGTTTAGGCTTTTCAATTTTCCACCTATTCATCACAAGGTTAACGGGCAAACTTCCTAGGAACTCGGTCATCTTCCTAAATACTAAGGTATCCTCGAACGGGTTCACTTCCATGTCCCTAGCCATCTCTTTTTCATGGAAAGTTGCTTTACTAGCAAAGGCTTCATCTATGTAGAAAGATCGTTGAGGACCTATGAGGTTTTTATCTATCCAAGGTCCATATCTAGAAGGCGTCCTATCCAACCTAATCTCATGTGGGATTTCCTCTTCTTTGTAGTACGTATGCCTTTTGACATCGTAAATTGACCTAGCACTCCCCTCTCCTACCACTATCTTGGACATCTTACAATCGATGATGGCACTAGCGGTAGCTAAGAATCCTCTTCCTACTAGTAATGGGCATGTCGGGTCCTTATTCATGTCTAGCACATGAAAGTCGGCCAAAAGAGTCAACTCTCCTACGTGTACTACCATGTCTTTTATTATTCCTACTGGATGTGCAACACTACCATCCGCTAGACCTAAGATGGTTTCCGTTGGTTCTATCTTACCTAAGTTAAGGCTTCTATGGAGGGACAACGGAACAAGATTGATGCATGATCCTAAGTCGGCTAGAGCATCGAGAGGTTTGGAAGTTCCAAGCCTACACGGAAGAGTAAATAGCCCGGGATCGTCTAACTTCTTAGGTAAATTATTTCGCACAAAAGCGGACCCATGTTTTCCAAGTTTAAGTTCTAACTCATATTTTCTTTTAAAGCATTATAATAAGGTGCATGAGCTAAGACTTCAAGAACCGGTTTTTCTTGATGGAGTTCCTTGTACTCCTCCTCTAGACTAGGTTTGGGTTCTTGGTTGACGGGTTTCTCAAGAGTAGGTTCTACCAATGGTGCAGGGTCTTGGTACCTCATTTTGGATGGCTTGGAACCCTTTTTGATAGCATTTACCGAGTGAACCGTTGGGTGTGAGGGGCATGGATGTGCATTCTCCCATGGTGAACAAGAATATGAAGTTGACGAAATCGATTTCACTTTTGGGTTCTTTATAGTGTCACTTGGATGTGCTCCAATTTCTCGTTCATGAAAGACTTTTAAGATAGCATCAAGCTTGTTTGTCATATCGCCTTGTCTTCGCTTAAAATCGGCTTCAATCTTAGTCAATCGAGTCTCTTGAGATGACATGAATCTAGATGCAATTGCCTCAAGATTAGCGGGGTTCCCGGTGTTTAGAGAATTGAACCTATTTGGTGGACTAGATGAGCTTTGGGGTGTGCTTGAGTTTTGGTTCCACTTAAGGTTAGGGTGATTTCTCCATGAGGGGTTGTAAGAGTTTCCTAAGTTGTTTTGTTCGGGCTTGAAAGTGTACCACTTCTCTCCCGCTCCGTCGGCACGCACGGAGGCGTAGTCCCAAAAAAGCTCGTTCGGGAGTCTTGTGCAATCACGAGTGTCATGGGGACCACTACATAACTCACAAGGAAGAGTGATTTTATTCACTTGATGTGAAGACTTAGGATTTTCGTAGGAACTCATTAGGAATTTTACTTGATCTTCAAGTTCGATCATCCTACGGTCGGAAGATTGTGAGTCAATGGGAGGCAAGGAGATTGCCTTAACGGTTTTGGGCAACTCACGGGGGTCATTCCAACTTTCGTTGTCATAGAGAGCAAGGTCCTCTATTATACCCCATGATTCTTCCGCGGTGAGATCACTAAGTTTTCCACCGGCCGCTTGGTCAATGGATCACTTGGTGGGGAAGTTGACATGATCATAAAATATTTGGACTTGAAGCCAAAGATCAATGCCGTGATGAGGGACTTTATGAAGTAAGTCCTTGAATCTAGTCCATGCTTCGTTGAGAGATTCACCTTGACGTTGTTGGAACATCAAGATGTCATTCCTAAGTTTAGTGGCTCTCCCCGGTGGGAAAAATTGAGCAAGGAAACGAGAGGTGAGATCATCCCAACTTGAGATGGAGCCGGCGGGAAGTCGCTCAAGCCAATTACTAGCTTGGTCCCGTAGAGAATTGGAAGAGACGCAGCGCTGGTCTCCCGAGTAGTAGCATCAAGGTCGATGGAATCGACAATTTTAAGGAAATCCCTTATATGTTGATTTGGATCTTCGGAACGAAGTCCGTGGAATGCACATCCGTTTTGCACCAACCGGATAGTGTCGGATCGCAGGGCCGTAGTTTGGGCTTGGTCGGGAAGCTCAATGGTGTTCCTATAGCCTAGGTGGCTTGGTCTCGAGTATTCACCAAGAGTACGGGCTCTTGGCGGGTCATTTGGTGGTAGGTTGATGAATGGTGGTTGGTTATCACCTTCCATGATGAAAAGTGATGGGATTACGAACAAAGGTCACGAAGAAGGGGGATAGACTATGAGAAAGCTAAAAAATGAGAAAAATTTACTTGATAGGAATCAAGCAAAGAAACCTAAACGAGGTGGACTACTAACTAGCTATTCTATTCCCCGGCAGCGGCGCCAAAAACTTGATAACGCTACACGCGTCGTTCGGGGCCAAGAACTTGATACTATAAATTTTGTTATTATTTTTGTTATATAACATCTATATAAATATTGTTGTGTTTATTTATTTGTAAGTTTATTGGATCTATTCGTATATTTTGGCGTGTAAGTTTATTTGTAAGTGTATTTATGATTTTTGTAATTTTGTTTAAAATTGTTAGATAAACTGTAGGTAAATTATTGGTGCAAATATTTTGCCCATTATACGGAGTATTAAACTAAAATAAAAATATGTCGACATTTTGAAAATTTTAAAACTGTAAAACTGCAAATCCTTTGAAATTTTAATTTTTTTAAGAGTAAATTGCACAAATGGTCCCGTGGTTTGCTTAAATTGCGATTTCGTCACGACTTTTCGAAGTGCAGGTGGCCTCCCGAGAGGAAAAGTTGAGTTCATTTTCGTCACGACCAAATTGAAATGACCAAATACCCTCCTCTTCACCCCTTTGAATTTCGGGACGAAATCGCAATTTGAGCAAACCACAGGACCATTTTTTTTCCGAAAATAAATTTTTTTCAAAAACAATTTTGATTTTTGTTACACTTTTATCCGTTTTCTTACACTTTTTAGATTTTTGTCGTTTTATCCATTTTCTTACGTTTTGTTTATTTTTATTCGTTTTGCACGTTTTATCTGCTTTTCTCCGTTTTTACATTTTATCTGTTTCTTTCATTTTGTATGTTTTTCTTACGTTTTTGTTTGTTTTTGTATTATTTCAACATTTTTAAAAAATTCAAAAGAAAAAATTTTGAAAAAAATTTCAAAAAAATTGGAATTTTTTCGCAAATTTGAGTAAAAAATTACAAAAAATGTTTTCAGAAAATACTTGTTTTCACAAAAAAATTGGAATTTTTTTTCTAAATTGTTTTTTCAAGTTCTTTTACAAAATAATTTTTTCGTAATTTTGGACATATTGAAAAAAAATTCGATTTTTCCAAATTTTTTCGAAATATTTTGTATTTGTGACTTTTCGGTTTGTTTGAACTTTCGAAAAAATTATTTTTGGAAAAATCATTTTGAAACTTGTTTTTGAAAAAAATTATTTTCGGAAAAATAAATGGTCCCTGGTTTGCTCAATTCGATTTCGTCACGAAATTCAAAGGGATGAAGACGAGGTATTTCACTCATTTCAATTTGGTCGGGGGCGAAACGGAACCAAAGTTTCCATACAGGGAGGCCGCCTGCACTTTCGTAAACTTAGGGACTAAATCGGAATTTGGGCAAACCACAGGGACCATTTGTGCAATTTAAATATTTATAAATTTCTATTTTTGAAGCTTTATAATTTATTAAACATTGAAATTTGTGAAATGTTTTGAAAATGTAAAAGTTTGTGACATTTTGAGACTTGTGAAGCTGTAAAAAGTATAAAAATGTTAACTTTATAGAAATTTGAAATATATGGTTTTGAAATTTTCAATTCTAAAATTTGAATTACTTTCAATTACTTATTAAAATTTTGAAATTTAACAGCGTAAAACATTTGAGATTTGAAATATCTTAGAAATTTAAAATTTTGGAATTTGAAAGACTTTTATATTTAAACAATGAAAGTGTAAAATTAAAATGAGATATTCTCAAAAATGAAACGTGAACTTTTAATTTGGGACGACGGGGTCTCAAAAATGAAACGTGAACTTTTACTTTGGGACGACGGGAATATGAGACAATGTAAATCGCCTGCTATAACTAAAACCAATGATATCGAAAAAGATAGTTACATACGCTAGGGGTGTTATTGGGTCATGTTATTGAGTGTTATTTGGCTGGGTTGATACGAGTTTGGTTAGATAGCCCACAACCTGCCGATAAGTAATCGGGTAATTGGGTTTGGGTGAATATCGATTCGGGTCATGTCAGGTTGGATGATTCAGGTTATCATGTTTTACGTTAAGCCTAGCCCTACATAAATTAACGAGTAGAAAACTTACGTATTCATCGTAGACTGTACTAAAATAGAAGCACAATAGCACTGAAAATAATATAAACAGTAGGCGTCCAAAAATTTATGATAGTAGAAATAATATAGACCCCCAACTGTTCTTATATATTTGTTCTAAGAGTAATAACGTTAATAACAATAAGCATGCAAGAATTATAGTATCATACTACGTAGTAATATATAGTATCATACCGTAATAACATCAATTGGCAAAATTGTGAAATATTAGAAGGGGGTTGAATTGTTTCACCGCTTTTGATTTTTGTTATAAAAGTTTATTTATGAAAAACTTCGATTCAATCCTTTGTGAAATCAAACAATAACAATATGAATCCTACTTAACAATACTACAATAAACACACTACAACTATTGAAAGTAAGTAATGAATGTAAAGAGTAAGAGATGGAAAGATCAAACCGAGACAAAAAGATTTATAGTAGTTCGGTCACAAAGCTCTTCTTCGCCCTACTCCACTCCCTGGGTACCCAACTCGAGAGTTCTATAAAACATTGAAATTTGTGAAATGTTTTGAAAATGTAAAATTTTGTGACATTTTGAGACTTGTGAAGGTGTAAAAAGTGTAAAAATGTTAACTTTATAGAAATTTGAAATATCTGGTTTTGAAATTTTCAATTCTAAAATTTGAATTACTTTCAATATACTTATTAAAATTTTGAAATTTAACGGCGTAAAACATTTGAGATTTGAAATATCTTAGAAATTTAAAATTTTGGAATTTGAAAGACTACTATATTTAAACAATGAAAGTTTAAAATTAAAATGAGATACTCTTAAAAATGAAACGCGAACTTTTAATTTGGGACGACGGAAATATGAGACAATGTAAATCGTCTACTATAACTAAAAACAATGCTATCGAAAAAGATACTTACATAGACACTAGTGGTGTTATTGGGTCGTGTTATTGAGTGTTATCGGGCTGGGTTGATCCGGGGTTGGTTAGAAAAAACTAGCCCGCAACTCGACCCGATAAGTAATCGGTTAATCGGTTTTGGGTGAATATCGATTCGGGTCATGTCAGGTCGGGCGATTCGGGTTATCGGTTTTACGTTAAAAAGCCCTACATAAATTAACGAGTATAAAACTTACGTATTGATCGTAGACTGTACTAAAATAGAATCAGAATAACACTAAAAATAATATAAATAGTAGGCGTCCAAAAATTTATTATAGTAGAAATAGGGAAAATTCCGTATATACCCAAATGAAACTTCATAATTCCATATATACCCAAATGACAAGTTTTCAATGCATGAGTACAATGCTTTTAAAGCATGTGTTGAGGAAATATGGAATAATGATGTTTGTTTTGGGTATATATGGAATTGCCCCGAAGAAATAATATAGACCCCCAACTTTTCTTATATATTTGTTCTAACAATAATAACGTTAATAACAATAAGCATGCAAGAAAATTGTGTCAAAATATTAGAATCTTTAAACTTTAAACTTTTATTGGGAAAAAAATTATAGTATCGTGCCATAATACCAGTATCATATCGTAATAAAATCAATTGGCAAAATAAATAAAAAAATATATTGTATGTTTAAACTTTTATAGGGAAAAAAATATATAATATATTTCGGGATTTATCGGGTTGACCTGATAACCCGATAAGGCAAATAAATCAACCATAACCCGACCCGATAACATTATCGGGTTATCGGGCTCGGGTCAAAAACCCTGATAACTTATTCTAACCTGATTTAATATTGTGATAGTTTAGTTTTCTAAGTTACTTTTGCATGAACAAAGAGTAAATCACACGTGACATACATTTTTTCACAGCAAAAAAAAAATAAAACAAAAAAATCACACGTGATTTCACGAATTTGTTTTATAAATTGAAAGAGTAAGCTGATTTGATATTGGAAATCACATGTGATTTATTACTTTAAAGATCGCATGTGACTTGTGATAAATCCGAAATGGTTGTTACTTAGATAAATCCAAAAAGTTATAAGTTAGATAAATCCAAAAAGGTTAAAAAAATATTACAAACCAATCGATTCATCAAGTCAAATTTGACTTAGTTTCTTTTTTGAACGTCAGTTGATGGTAAAACATATAATTCGTTAATAAAACTTTTAACAAGTACATAAAACATAATTATAAATCAAAATTAAAAATCACAAATAAAAATAAGCTATTTGTTTCTTTATAAATAAAAATACATTATTAAAAAATTTTAAAAAAACATCGCATCTGCGCGAGCATTATAACTAGTTTCATAATAATGTAAAAAAAAATTACAAACAATTTATGAAATCAAAATAATTAATATGATAAAAATTATTTCTTTATTTATATTTATCCAACTAAGAAAAACAAGCTTATCAAAACTTGGATAAGATACAATAATTTATCACTCGTATATTCTTCAGAAATATAAGTCAACCCCTAACCAATGTTATATCGACATTTTTTTATTCGAGAAAGATATATTAATCAATCAAGGTTGGAGATCAAGTTTTGGGCAGACATTAATATAAGTACAGGTAAAGAATGAATGATGTAAGTTATTGTATATACTTGAATTGTTAGCGTGAAAGTGATGATAGTTACTCATGCATGCATGTCAATCGTTTATATGATTTTGGTCAAAGTTCGAGTCTTTTGACTTTTCATCATCAAAAAGCTGACTTTGTTTGGCTATGGAGGCTGGTGGGGTCCAGGACAACATTCTCTTGTATGGTTGATTTCTTGTTGAGACCTTTCAAAAGTATCATTTGTTTATATTATTGTAGAGTGTTTATGCTTTTATTATAAGGAGTAGTAAGAAAAAAATAAGAGTGAGTTGCCTTTGTGAGGAATAACAGTATATATATTTACATAAAAAGTAAATTTAAGTCAAAATGTTGTATATGGGTCATGGAAGCATGATTTTGGATTCAAGTGATGATATAACCCTGTCATTTTAGTAAATTTGGTCATATATATTTATCAAAGACTCTAACCTTAAGTTAGGAAATTTACATGAGGAAATTCATTGGTTTAATTAAGTCTACATAGTGACGGATTTATATCGATTAGCGATCTTAAATGACCTATTAATTCGACGACCAGATTTCTTTTTATGGTCGATACGAGAAGTTATAAGTTGATTCTTAAACTACATGTAGGAAACTATGAATCAACAAAGAGTTTTACTCTAAAGCCAAGCTAGGTAGATTAGTTCCCTGTGTACATTTGAAAAGGAGTAAACGAATTATAATTAGTTGATTCCTATTATGAGTTTCTATGTCCTGCCATTTGTAACTTCATCATCAAGGTCGACTTATAGATACCTCTTAAAAAATTCAATTATACACCCCTTAAAATAATTGCATATTATCGATCCATTTTGAAGGAATCTCCCATATTCAAGGCTAGAACACTATCATATTTGATATGCGTTAAAATTTGCCTAAACTAAACTATTGCTCTATATATTGTATCATTCCAGGTTAAAGAATGTCAAAAAGAGTTAAAGGGGCTGCTATTGGTATCGATCTTGGAACAACGTACTCATGTGCAGTTGTCTGGTTTGACAACAAAAATCGAGTGGAGATTATTCCAAATGAACAGGGAAACAAGATCACCCCTTCATGTATAGCTTTCACTGATGCAGAGTTATTAGTGGCGAGGGTGCAAAAAACTAGATCGCCAGAAATCCTACTAACACTGTGTTTGGCAAGTTTTCCTAGCAAACTAATTCGTAATTCATCTAGGGTTGACTCTTTTTATTGCTAACAATAATAGTTCACATTTTCAGATGTCAAACGTTTGATAGGAGGTAGGTTTGCTGATCCTCAAGTATAGAAGGATATAGACTTGTGGCCTTTCAAGGTAATTGAAGGGCCTACGAAGGAGCCAGCTTTTGTAGTTGAGTACAAGGGTCAAAATAAACACTTTTCTCCAGAAGAATTATCATCCATGGTTCTCCAGAAGATGAAACAGGCCGCTGTAGATTATATCGGAAGAGAGGTAACAGATGCTGTGATCACTGTTCCCGCTTATTTTAATAACCAACAACGAGAGGCAACAAAGAAAGCTGGGGCCCTTGCAGGCCTTAATGTCATGCGTCTTTTAAATGAGCCTACAGCTGCTGCAATTGCATATGGTGTCGACAATATGGCTTATAAATATTGGCGTAAGAAGAAGAATGTTTTGGTCTTTGATTTAGGTGGAGGAACTTTTGATGTATCTCTTTTGGAAATCATTAAAGCAAGTGCCATCAATGTCAAAGCAGTTGGAGGAGACACTCATTTAGGTGGTGAAGATTTTGATAAGACACTTGTTAACTACTGCATGAATGAATTTAAGAAAAAACACGGGGAGGTTGACATAAGAGGGAACGCAAGAGCAATGGCGAGGTTAAAAATTGCTTGTGAGAAAGCAAAGAGGGAATTGTCCTCAGCCAGTCTAACTTCAATTGAAATTGATTGCTTATATAATGGCATTGACTTTTCGACTAAAATCATCAGAGTCAAATTTGAGGCACTAAACTCAATTTACTTCGAGAAATGTAGTAAACTTGTAGAACAATGTTTGATTAAAGGGAAAATGAAGAAGGAGGATGTGAATGAGGTGGTTGTTGTTGGGGGATCAACTAGAATTCCAAAGGTACGACGAATGGTGGAGGAAATTTTCGAAGGGAAGACAATTTACAAGAATATGAATGGTGATGAGGCTGTTGCATCTGGTGCTGCGATCATGGCTGCAAGTTTAAGTGGGACGAATCATAAATCATTGCGGGGTACTGTGTTACGTGATGTCACTCCACACTCATTGGGAATTGACATCCAACAGCCAAACGGTGAAAAAGGTATCATGCATATACTTATTCCCAGGAACACTTCCATACCGGTAATCAAGAAACATATGTTTTATTCAAGTTTGAACTCAACAAGGGGAGATATCTTGGTGTACCTAGGTGAGAATGTCAAGGTTAAGGAAAACATATTTCTTGGCACGTTTGCCCTCACTGGCCTTAAGCTAGGTCCTGATGGACATTCAGACGTTGAGGTTTGCTTTAGTATAGATGTTAACGGAATCCTTCTAGTCTCAGCAAGGGAAATATCCACTGGTCAGACAAAATCAATTACAATTACTCAGATCTGATCATGTCTCGTTATTCATATAACTTATATGTATGTCTCGTTCTTCATGTGTTCCTTCACTCGTGTACATCA
The DNA here is from genome assembly GCA_022545495.1 of Chrysanthemum lavandulifolium. Lineage (NCBI taxonomy): Eukaryota > Viridiplantae > Streptophyta > Magnoliopsida > Asterales > Asteraceae > Chrysanthemum > Chrysanthemum lavandulifolium. Next base: position 310,842,318 of record CM040241.1, on the reverse strand, counting down.
TCTCTGGTGTTAATGAATTTAGCAAATGGTATTGTAGTGAAAAAAAATTAGGATCCACTTCCCGTAACTAATACTAGCCTTATGCTGAAAGATCGAGTTGTATTATTCATTCGGCAAATGCCATTGAAGTAAATTTAGTTATAACGCTAAGCTGCCCCACCCTATGTCGCATACACTAATTTGAGATGGATCCTAAAGTTTGTACTTGATCAATTCACCAGTTATTATCTTTTTTTAACATTGTTTTGCAGATGATATCCCTCGAAATATGATGGCTCAACTCGTGACGAGTCACTGTGAGCTAAAATCAATTATACAAAGTGATGCATTGATGGTTTATTCAACTATATAGACTCTTTAGAAGTGGGAATGTTATTAATTTTGAAAAAAAAAATCATAAATTCTTAGACCAGATGATCTTTTATTAACATGACTTGTAATATTCGACTTTAAGTTTCAAACAAATTCGGTGTACAAAACGATCAAAGAAACCAGTAAGTTGAAAATACGATAGGACTGTAGTGAGAAACATAAACATGTATTTTTCGTATACATATAACTGGCATGAATTTAAGACTGAACAAGCATAGCTATCGTGGAGATTTTAGAGACTCGATTTGTGATTTCCCATGAAGACCATTTATCCTGATAAAAGTACGATACTCGTTAAAGGTCATGGGCTGATATAGAGCCGATTCTGTGTCTGTTATTAGCTGCTCGGCAGGTTTAATAGGAATATCTCCTCTTGGGTTGTAGAAGAAGGCCAACGAGACTCGCTCTTCATTTGAGTTAACAATCACACGATGCTCAATGCTCTTGTACTTTGCATTGCTTAGCACCTGGATTTTCTCATAAGGTAAAAAAATATCGACTTATTAGTTATCTTCTTAAATATCATTAGAAAAAATCAGATACAGTGATTCTTCTATTTATATGTCACTAGAAGACTAACCTGCAGCTGATCACCAAGGTTGATAACGAAAGCATTAGGGATCGGTTTTACAGTGACCCAAGCATCATCTTTGCGGACTTGTAAGCCAGAAACATGATCTGGCAACAAAATTGTAATACCGCCTGGATCGGAATGTGGAGAAATACCTAATGTCAAGTCGGGTTGTGGACATTTCGGGTAGAAATTAACTCTCAATGAAGCACTAATTTCCTCCCCTCCGAATGCATTCTCAAGATAATCCTAGTCTAATCCAAGGTTTAGAGAAAACATCTTCATTAATCGGCTACAAAGCTTCAACACTTCTTCATTGTACTCAGCTACCAAATCCCTACATAAACGCATACATACAGTTAAAAAAATATCCATTTACTAATTGTCACAATATATAAGAGACTCTTTTTTCTCTAACGACGAATTTTTCATTGTATTCAAAGTTTCTTAACTGATCAACAGTCATTCTTTGTTTGTTGATCATGAAATGATCCACAATTCATTAAAGGGCAATCATTGTTTTCTTAGCGTATCGTTCGAATCATCATGAAAACGACAGTCACATATGTTTTAGGAAAATAATTTAGGATAAAAACTTTCCGACAGAACACGACATCTCGAAGGGACTTTTCCATCCTAAAATAGAAGTTTCTTCTGGTGTTTTCATTAAAAACACATGTTTTGCATGCATTGCATGGGAATAAAGTTCTTGAATATTTCACATGTGTTTGCCTTCAGGACCACTTAAGTGGTGCCTTCTGATTTCTAGCCTAAAATACATGTGTTTTTCATCGACAAAAGACTAAAAGTCAATTGAATTCATATCTTAATAACCCTTTCTTATTATGATTAATTTAATTTCGTACACTATACGTCTCATTTTAGGGGTGAGCAAAACCGACCGACTCCCGAATCCCGTCCCGATCCAGAGTCCCGAATCTTGTCCCAAAACCGAACCGATCTCAAACGGGTCGGGACTCGGTTTGTGTTTTCCGTTTAGTTGGGATTCGGGCTTGTTAGGATCGGGTCGGGACGGGCCGAAAACTAAAAAACAACAAACAAAACCGATCAAACCGACCGATCCCGTCCCGTCCCTACTGTCCCGAAACCGAACCGAGCTTAATCGGGTCGGGACTCGGTTTGTGTTTGCCGGCTGGTCGGGATTCGGGATAGTCGGGATTCCGGTCGGGTGCGACCCGATGCTCAGCCCTATCTCATTTTATAACTCCATATTTGAAAAGTTAAAATTTTTTCCTCAGAGATTGACCTTAATTATTATTTTTTATTGTTATATAATACTTGATGAAAAATATACAAATGAAAATACATTTAAAACACAAATCAATTTATATATATATTTTTATCAAATATTATATAACACGAAAAAAAATAATTACGGTTAAACTCTGAAGATAAAAACTTTGAATTTTAAACATGGACTTACAAAATGGGACGGAGAGAGTAAAAATTATGTGATCTAGCATTGATGCTTCAATATAATTAATATATTGTATTTCTGAAGTTTGAATTAGTACACCAATACTCGTTTCAATTCCACAAAGTCTCTATACTCGTTTCAATTAAGTTGACGTATTTTTATTAATCGATAAGTTCTTTCAATATAAAAATTTGCACGAATAAAATCGCTCACTAATGACATGATGTATATCTTAAGTTCCAGATCGATCTGCTCGTTTGTTCTATTAAGCTTCGACATAAAAAACTAGGAGGTGCAAAAATAAGGAAAACATGCATCTAGTTATTTTTTGACAGAAGAGATTAGGTTGTGCCTAATTCATGCAACGTAAGTTTTGGGTTCAAGCCTCACGTATAGAGAAGATGTCCGTGTTAATATTTGACGATGTTCAAAACAATATAGTTAAAGAACATGTGTTATCTTACCTGCACGACGAAGGTTGAGTTGGCCATTTGCGTTCGTCTCTCATTGAAGCTGGAAGTAAGTGAAGGAGGAAATAGTCACTCCAATCCAATTTGGAACCTTTCTTCACCCCAATACGGCTGCCATAACCCTCGTAGTTAGCAGGGGAGTTGGCATACTCCTGTTTCTTGTCTAGCGGGAGATGGAAGAACTCCCGCCAGACCCTTTTTGTTGCCTCCATGAGATGAAGGCTTACACCATGGTTAATAACCTGGAACATGCCCCACTCACGGCAAGCATGAGAAATAAGATCCATAGTTGCTTCGTGTACGTTAGGGTCATTCGAATAGAGGTTAGCAAGATTAATAATGGGAATATCGTTGGCTTCTATTGATGATATGTTGTCAAGTGAGGATGGTCGGTCATATAAGGGTTTTACGTAACACTCAGGAATAGCGTTTATTCCGCTGTCTGAGAGTGATTGCACTCGAACCACCGGTTCTGGCCAGCTTTGCAAGGTGCTTACCATCACTCCACAACTGTTTTCTAGGGTTTTGGGTGTGTGGTTGTTTGAAGAGATATGATTGTAAGTGAGCATAAGTGGCGAAATCAGAATGCCATATATATAGAAAGTGTTGAGGGACACACATGTTTAGTTTCCTAACATATGTTCACAAAATATGAAAAGAAAAATAAGAAAAGTTAACATATGTTGAAAAAGACTTTGTGCATACAGTCATAAAAAAATGATAATGATGTCACTTTCTACAAGTCAAGAAATATAATAGTAATTTCCAATGCTTTAGATATTTACCCCATATTTTTAAGGTTTGAAAATCTAGAAGTTTATGCGAAACAATAGCATGACAGATATCCTAATTACTGTAGACGTGACCCCAATAACGTTTTTGCATCACTTGTTCGAGATTTTTATCGAGTCTGCTTTTAAAAAGTCTTGAATAGATGTTTCACTTGGTGTTTATATGTAACATGTAATGAGTTGATTTAAATATTTTCACTAAGGTTACGTTATGCATATGTAATCAGAGGTGGACTCAGGACTTAAAGTGGCCAGGCGCACAAGACAAATTGTAACGTGTTATTTGAAAAACTAAGCTCTAGGTTCCCGAGAACACCCTAGAGCTCCCTGTATGTAATGTGATCGAAGGTAATGAATCGTTACAAAAGCTTTCGACAATATATCATCTCATTTGATAACTTATACTTCTTGTTATTTAAACATGATATTGAACGCATAATTGGGTTCACAAATCAAAACTCTATTATAGTCAAGCTTCAAGGCCGTTCGAGGAAGTAATCTTTTATGTGGGTTTTTATTTGTTTTGCATGTCTTTTTATGTTTTTAGTGGTTATTCTTTTTGGGTAAAAGGTGAAAGATCCGGTAAATATATTACTCCAAAAAACGTTTAAGTACAAAGGATATGGGTGAATCTTATATCTCAACCCGTTACATAGGCGGAAAGCTTAAATAACAAGATACTTCCTATTCTCTTATATAAGAAAATAAACCACTACTCAAAAGATAACATTAGACTCCTATGAAAACAAAATTACTTCCTACTAAGGCCTTAGAGCTTGATACCATACGTGTCATAATAAGCATCCAAATTCCCTGGAAGATCGTAGACATGATCCGCATAGTCATCATAATCATTTTCACGATCATGACCACCACCAAATAGGTTCATTGACTCATCAAAAGTATTCACAACCTCCTCTTCATCACTATCGGAGTCAACAATCTCTCCCACCTTAGAGAATGAGTTAACCCTCTTAGTAGAAGAAGTAGACGGAAAATCTTTTTTATTACCTGGATAATCAACCTTTTTAATAGGATTACCATCATCATCAACAATAGTAGTTTTTCCTTCAATAAGAAGCTTTTCAAACTCCTCAATTTTCTCAACAATAGGGGTAGGGCCAACCTCGTTAGCTTCCATTGAATCACTCGCAAGCGGTTCTTGTGATACATTCCCGGTCTTAAGAGACCCAACCTCCTTAGCTTCCATTGAACTACCAGAATCCACTACATCAGTAGGAGTTGTTTTTAGTGGTTATTCTAGTTTTTCATTTATGGCATGTCATAAATGATCTAGTGGTTGTTCAAGCGTTTGCTTGAGGTTGATGTGACATTTTAGCCACATTCGATTGTACTTTAAACGGTTTTTTGGTTAATATATTTTACCAATATGAAAATTCCCTTTAACCCAAAAAACATAACTTATTGTAGCTAGCTAGCTTCTTACAAGTTTTTTTTTAACACATACTAGTTCTTTTGGACGTTCCAATTATTAAAAAGCTAGCTAGCTTCTTACTAGTTTTAAATAAGTATTTTTTTCGGGCTTTTCAAAAAACAAAAACAAAAAACTGGATCTGAAAACTATCTATAACTCTATGTATGTATATTGTCGGCTTTTAATTATGAAGAATGCTTCAAAATCGTATCAAACACTTCAGTGAAGAAATATACTATCTCTGTCTTAATTTTATTTCCATCTTTCCTTTTCGGTTTATCTCAAATTAATTGCTCACTACTATATATAGTAGTTGGAATTGCTTAAGTTTATTATATTACCTTTAATTAAAATTGTTATTTACAATACTATATGAGAATTGTTAAAGGATAAAACTGTTTTTTGGTTATTTTTGAACAAATTAAAGTGGTAATAAATGTATTTTTTTTAAATCGTGTATTTTTTGTCCGGTGACAATGATTTTAGAGCGGAGGTAGTAATTGCGAAGTTGTGATTAAACCTGCTTGCATTGGTACGAAAGTTTTCACATCTTTATGTAATGACTAACACGTGATAAAATAATATCAATATCTAATGTATTATCAACACCTGAACCTTTATAATTTTTGTGTGTGAATGCATGACAAAACTATTCAAAGCATGGAAGTTTTCATGCATGTGCATGTGTTTCTGTAGTTGTAGGGTATGCTATATATGTGGGCATATAATCATGTTCCATATTAGATTTTTCTGATCTATTTGTACATAATTCCAAACTTCAAACTTCTGGTGCTTTCATGAGTTTTTCCATCTAATTGACTTGTAATTTTTAGATAACAACCCAAGTATTCTATTATTAATTCATATAATTAGTCCAAGTGTTCAGTTATTTTTATATAAAAACGACGTTTGAAAACGTAGACTATATGTTTTATACTGGTTTTAAACGCGACTGTTAAAGATATTTTGGTTTAGTTAATCTATCGTGTTTAACCACCACCAAAGTGGCTTGGTGGTTAGTCGTCAGACAGTCTGATGTCATCACACGATTTCTCAGGCTCAGACCCCACTAAATATATATTTTCAGGGTGGCAAAAGAAAAGGTCAAAAAAAGTAAATGGGAAAACCCAGATACACTGCTTAATCTGAGTCAAAGACCCGCCCTCAGCAAGTAACTGAAACAGGGAAACCCTTATCCATTACCCTTTTACACGTTTTCCGTTGGCGTGTTTGTTTTATAGAACATATATAGGTTTCATGACCAAGGGACATTAATGGTCAAAGTTTGTCTTGCTTATCAATTTGTTAAAATATTTTTACTAAAATTTATTATTACAAAATAATAATAGTATTATAAATGTATATACTACTAGATAGATGGCAAATAGCAATAAAAAATATAAACCATCTGTAATTCTTTGCAATTACTCTATTAGACATTCATCGTGGAAAACGACGTCGTTTAGAGGGCTTCCAAAACGATGATGTTTTGTGTTTCTTTTTACTCTTTGTTGGCTGACGACGTCGTTTCATGTTTTTAATTAACGTTGGATAAAAACGACGTCGTAATGGTCTCTCTTTTTACATTATAGATAATGCTCATATCTACCATTAAGCACACAATTTCACACACACGGGTTTACAGTCACCCTCTCACTCAAATCACAGTGTCGCACACACTGTCTCTCATCTAACCATCTACCGTGAAACACACAGAGGTTTCGTATTTTTTATGCCGCAGCGGTGTGGATGCCGCAGCGGTGTGGACTGTGGAGTATTAGGTGTTCACGGGGCGGTTCGGTTTGGTTAGTTGAAAGATTTTAACTATCAATCGCGGGACGGGTAATTCATTTTACAACCCGTAATCGAACCATACTAGGCGGGTAACCGGACATGCGGGTAACCGAAATGAGCGGTTACTCGCGGTTCGGTCACGGTTAACCATTGTAGACATTTGTTCGAGTTTAACCGCATGAATAATAACATGATCTAGAACGTAAATTGTCATTTTAGTAACATTCAAAGAAGTTGAATATATTTAAGTCATATTAAAATTATTTCGTCACAATAATTCCATTCAAATAAACATCTTGAGCAGTTAATAAAAATATTTATCGGCGATTATAAGTTACGATCAAATTAATCAATTTTATACATAGATGTTTAGTAAATATTTACACCAAAAGCAAAAAAATTGTTATACAATAAAAATAGTGCAATAGCATAATCAATACTTGTATAATTATTTAGGTATTTAGTTAAAACCATTTATGTATATTATATACGGTTCGGTTCGGTTAACCACGGATATCTAAAAATAAAAACCGAAACCGAACCATGATAAGCGGGTTTTTTCGGTTTCGGTTTTTTTCGGTTTCGGTTTATTCGGTTTCGGATTTTTTCGGTTTCTGATTGAGCGGTTCGGCTCGGTTTTTCGGTTTATCGGTTTATTTGAACACCCTTACTGGAGTATGTGTTTCTTAGATCTGCATGGTATTGGTAGACATGCAATTGTTATTGGAAATGCATCATACTTTGGCTTCTTTTCTAGGTTTTTATTTGACGACTAATTATATTTTTGTTTGTTTAATTTGTTATATGTCTTTTAAAGATTGATGATATGTGATTGTACATACCGATACTATTGTCCAATAGGAGAAGAAACACATCAGCAAATTAATTGCATTATGGAATTATGTGTTTCTTAGATTGATACATTATTCTGTTATATTACATAGTATAGATATAGATTAGCTAATAATTGTTATAGTCAATTAATCAACGTACGAGAGAAAAGTTCGGTACAGGACAAGATTTCTTTAAAGATCAAACTACTCAATCCCAGCTGTTGATTTAACTTTCATCAAACAGTTAGATTTAATTACATCCAATCATTTTAAAATAGTAGGAGGGGTAGTTTTGTAACTTTATGACACCTCCTCTCATTTAATTACATCCCGTCATTTCTCATCCCCCACATTTATACTCTCAGCATCTCCATTTCTCTCTCATCAAACGGTTTCCCAATTTACAAACCCTAACCCTCAAATGCAAAATTGATCTAAATCACTGCCATTTAATGGAATATGACATGAAATATCACTATCTAAAAGTGAGTCGTTGCACCGATAGTCTTCATCGGATCCCAATACATATGATTTTTCTGAAACAATTATAGGAAGGTGATGAGGAAGAAAAGAAAGTAATGAAAACAAGAGTGTTTAGAGCAGACCCACCGGTACTATATGAAATGAAATTGATATAATTCAATGCGAGTGACAATGCTTCATCTGGTTGGAATGCTGACTTCCAATCGGAAAATAATATGAAAATAGAAAAAGGTACTTCCAAATCATTTGAAGAGCCAAAGAAGAGTATACGAAAATAGAGAAAGATACGTCCAAAACGATCTCAGTAGTCATTTGGATGATGTTGATGCTGGTAAGTTCAGTAGTTTTAGGCGTTGAAGGTTTTCTTGGGTTGGTTAATAGCTTGTACTTTATTATTTTTGTAAAAAAGCTCAACCGTTGAGTAGAGGGTGTTTGTGTTAGCTTTTATATAGGCCTGACTTATTTTCTCCCAAATACAAATCCTATTAGTGTTGTGTCACTAGTAGCGGAGCCAGGAAATCCAATTAGAGCGGGCAACGAACCATAAGACAGATTAATTCGATAACGGGTTGATATCAGTTATAAGCAAACACAAAACCCACATCTTTTAAGTATTATACATCGGCTAATAAAACAATGTAAATATAATAAAACCCCAATTAATTTAATAATGAAATTTTATCAAATTCCTTTTATATATGACCAAATAACATATAGTATGTTACTATGTTCTCACTTATAAAAATATTTAACTAAAATTAAGACGAACTCACATAGACCAAACTTGTGTCCAAGTAATTACTCCTTTTAAATCACTTTGATTAGTAACAATCTCGATGTTTAGTATAAGAAAATACTTAATACATTTTTTAAAAATCAAACTAAAGCATAAGATTGGATATTTAACTTGAACTAAAACAATATAGTGCCACTAATAAAAACTTAAAATGTTTACGTATTCATGTTAAAATTTACAAATCCTTTACAAATTAAAGAATCATTAGTTGTAAGCAATATATTACATTACTCACATTTCAAAGTTACAAAATGTGTACTATATTGAAGTAGATATTTAATACTATTAATTACAACCATTTCAAAGTTACATTGGTAAATCCCAACGTCATCTTCATCCTCCTTCTTTGCCTGCACCATCCTTTTTCACCCCTTCCGGTAGATGAAATCCAAAAAAAAAATATAATAATAATAATAAAATAATAAAAAATAAAAAATTGAAGATTCAATTGTTGATACTTTATTAGTAGAGGACACTTTACTTTTTAGACTGAGGGCACTATAACTCTTTGCAACAATTTCAGTCATTTTTTTAAATTAGTTTAGCTACTCGGTTCAAGCTTTATTAGGGGCCTTTCCCCCCTACCAACAAGGTAGCTCCGCCCCTGATTGCAACAAAAAAGTAGTGAATATAGTTGTACTTTTTTTTTTTTTTTTTTTTTTTTGTGAGAATAGAAGATAGTTGTATTTTAAAGATAGTATTATGTAGCTCATGCAAAACTAACTTTGAAAACTAAAGTATCACAGTATTATCTTTTTATATTTATTGTGATTTACATTAAAAGAAAAATGTAATTATGTAAATTACATGTGATAATTTACATTTTTATTTAATATTCATATCAATCATACAAAATTATTTTAGAAAACTAAAGTATCACAATATTACATTTTTAAGGTGAATCACATGTGGTTTATACAAAAATTACATGTGATTTAGACACGAATCGCAAAAAGAAAATAGAATCACATGTGTTTCAGTTTTTAATAACAAATCGCGTGATTTACATTTTTCATTAACACAACACAAAAAACATAATCATGTGTGATTTACTCTTTTCTAGATTAACACATAATCACATGTGTTTCAGTATATAACAGCAAAGAGTAAATTACACGTGATTTACATTTTTCATAGAAAAAAAATGATTTCACGAATTCGTTTTATAAACGGAATGAATAAGCTGATTTGATATGGAAGATCACATATGATTTATTATTTTAAAGATCGCATGTGACTTGTGATAAATCCAAAAAGTTTGTTAGTTAGATAAATCCAAAAAGGTTTAAAAAGATATTACAAACCAATCGATTCATCAAGTCAAATTTGACTTAGTTTCTTTTTTGAACATCAGTTGATGGTAAAACATATACGTCATTAATAAAACTTTTGAACTTTTAACATGTACATAAAACATAATTATAAATCAAAATTAAAAACCACAAATAAAAATAAGCTATTTGTTTCTTAATAAATAAAAATACATTATTAAATTTTTTTGAAAACACGTCGCGTTACGCGAGGCATTATAACTAGTTTCAAATAAGGTAAAACATAAATTTAAAAAAAAAAAAAAAAAAAAAGTAGTACAAACAATTTATAAAATCAAAATAATTAATATGATAAACATTATTTCTTAATTTATATTTATCCTCTAAGAAAAACAAGCTTATCAATTTGGATAAGATACAATATATCACTCGTATATTCTTCAAAAATATATAAGTCAAACACCCCTAACCAATGTTTTATCGACATTTTTTTATTCGAGAAAGATATATTAATCAATCAAGGGTTGGAGATCAAGTTTTGAGCAGACATTAATATAAGTACAGGTAAACAATGAATGATGTAAGTTATTATATTTGTATATACTTGAATTGTTATCTTGAAAGTGATGATAGTTACTCATGCATGCATGTCAATCTTTTATATGATTTTGGTCAAATTAAAGTTCGAGTCTTTTGACTTTGTTTGGCTATGGAGGCTGGTGGGTTCTAGGAGAACATTCTCTTCTATGGTTGATTTCTTGTAAAGAATTTTCAAAAGTATCGTTGGTTTATATTATGGGAATTGATATTCACACCACACTTTTTGATTAACGATCATGATCATGCATTACACGATTTGTCTTGTCAACACCAGTAATGCACAATTTGTGGTGCATTAATAAATAAATATGGTGTGAGTATCATCTCCCTTATATTATTGTAGGGTGTTTATGCTTTTATTATAGTAAGAAAAAAATTAGAGTGAATTACCCTTGTGACGGATAACAGTATATATATTTGCATAAGAAGTAAATTTCAGTCAAAATGTTGTATATGGGTCATGGAAGCATGATTTTGGATTCAAATGATGATATAACCCTGTCATTTTAGTAAACTTGATCATATATATTTATCAAAGACTCTAACCTTAAGTTAGGAAACTTACATGAGGAAATTCATGGATTTAAGTCTACATAGTGACGGATTTATATCGATTAGCGATCTTAAATGACCTATTAATTCGACGACCGGATTTCTTTTTATGAACCATACGAGAAGTAGTTATAAGTTGATTCTTAAACTACATGTAGGAAAGTATGAATCAACAAGGAGTTTTACGCTAAAGCCAAGCTACCCTGTGTACATTTGAAAAGGATTAAACGAATTATAATGACTTGATTCCTATTATGAGTTTCTATGTCACGTTGTGTGTCTAAAGCCATTTGTAACTTTGATAAACCATTATACACAACGAATGACCTATCGCATTACTAGATCATTAATCAACTAAGATAAGAAACAACCAATCAATATTCAATAATTAAGTTTCATACTTCCTAAGCAAACACACAAATAAATTAGCCGAACATGGAGAACATGCAAGCATACACACAAATAATCAAAGACATAATTGAATTAATGAAGTAAAGACTTATCTTGATGTAAGATAGGTTTAAAACCCTAAAATATCTTGTACAAGACACCTTAGGTTCGGTTTTAGGTTTTCACCCAAAAGACTCTCTACAAAAGACCGAAAAATTCGATTCTATATATAAGATTACATATGCGACGGCCACCTTATGTTTAGTGACGCCGTGTGTCGCCGCCATTGGGGTTTCGCCTTGGCCACGTTAACCTTGCGACGGCGTCACCTATGTCCGCGACGCCGTCCCTTCACCTCGACGCCGTCGATTGCATCTAGGCCGCCCGAGTAGCGACGGCCTACTCTTTACAACCGGAAGTCGCCACTTGAAAATACGAGTTTTGAGTTCAGATCGTCATTAAAATCTTGGGACTGCGCCGCACTAGCACCGACGCCGTCGCTTTCTAATTTCAAAGACCATGTGAGTGTCTCGATTTTGACTTTGGCCATTTTCTTCATATATTCGCGCTTTTTCGTCAAATAAGTGCCATTCCAAAGATTTTGCCTTCAAGAGACCTAAAAAGTGAAAAGGAACGATATTAAGCAATAACGGATACAAAGTGATCAAATAAGGACTTAAACGACCCTCAAATGGTACCTTTAAAACCTTATCAAATATCCCTACACTTGTTATTTGCTTGTCCTCAAGCAAATGTGCTTTTAGCCAATTAATTTATAAGTTAGGGGTCATGAAGCATTAATTCAAACGGTCCACAACACATATAAGCCCCAAGAAAGTCATAACAAGCACGAATACATACTAGCACCTCACATGGGTGTTTGGATACTCACATCTCTCTCGGTTGTATATATGAAATATAACAAATAGGAAATGGAAGATAAACACTCATTAACCGGTCCTAGTACATAGATTACCATAGGCTCGAGAATAGATCAAACCTCCATCGCTTAAGCGTAAGCACCTAGGAAAGACTATCAAAGAGGTCTTTTAAAGGGTTGTAATGTTAGGCTTACGGTAGGAAACAAGGGTTTGGTGGATAGGCTATTTAGTGGTGGCAAGTCAAAAATCTCTATGTTAAATGCATATGAAGAATGGCGCTAAGCCAAGACTCGACACTCTAAACTCTAGATAACCTGAATAAATAAACATAAATTTAAAGGATAGATGTGGATGGTAGCCCGTATGTTTAGGGATGGCAACGGGCGAAAAAACCCCGAACCCGCGGTACCACATAAATGGGTGGGTAAAATCATCAATTTTCACCCATGGGTGGGTCGTGGAAAAATCAGACCCATCAGCTGGTGGCGGGTGGGTGACAAGTGAGGCATACCCATCATGCGGTAAACCCATAACACCCATTTAAAATACCCACGGGTATACCTTCAAAATACCCGTGGGTGCACCTATAAAGACATGTTAAAATTAATTATACTAATAAAAATATTTATGATATTGCATGGTAAACACTTACTAGTTACAAAGTCTCAAGAAAACACATTAACCTAAAAGATTGTTTGAGTTTCAAGACTAAAAAGAGAATATGAAAGATCAAATAATCAAAGTTGTATACATGTGATTTGGTGTAATGATGTTTAATTGCTACTTTCAGACATGTGTTTTAAGTATTTTGTGAACTTGGTATTTGGCAAATTGATTGGTGTCTTGTTATGCAATTTCATATTTAGTTTTCATATCATGGTTTTCTAGTTTTGTTGCACTACACTAACCCATGGGTTTACCCGTGGGCAATAAATACCCGCGGGCATGGGCATGGGTAAAAAATTGTACCCATTGGCGGGTGACGGGTGGGTGATGGGTGAGAAAAAACTACGCTGGCGGGCGACGGGTTAGAGGTACCCATGCCCATTACCCACGTGCCATCCCTACGTATGTTTTTATTTATTTATTTATTTATTTATTTTTCACTCTATTTTTTTCTTTTTCTTTTCTATTTTTTTTCGATTTTTTTTTTTTTTTTTTTTTTTTTTTTTCCCATACACTTTTACTCTACCATCCTCTAAGATAACATCAAAATACTAGGATTTATAGCATATCCCTACACTTGAGTTTTTATTACTCTAACACTAATTTGACCCGATTTGAAAAGATCAAAACACTTGGGGTACATTATTATGCAAACAAAGGGAATTTGAATTTTTAACGTTCCCTTCCCGTCATTTCATAAACTTTAACTTTTCCATGAATCCCAATCGTCCCAAAATCAGTATACAAAGGATATGACTCGACTTAGCAACTTATGCAAGCAACTAGATAATTGAACTAAGGGTTCGGGTGATAACAAACATTTGCACTAAAAGTGAGTGCATAAGGGTAGCTAAGGCGATTTGGGTGTATATTTGGGGGTGGGGTGTAAACAATGTTTTCATTGATATTCGAAAAACCAAACATCACGAGAACCGCGAAAAGGATAGGCTCGAGGGGTTAACTAGGTATCGTGTACTAAAGACGAGTACAACGCAAAAGGTGTGGGGGAATTACTCAACCGATATGGAAGAAGTAATTATATTACGGTATCAAACAAGGGTTTATCCTAATGCCTCTTATCATTTAGTTATTCCTAACTACACAAGTGTAGCCTCACTTACGATCTCGAATGCATCACAAAACAAGTTCTAAAATCTAATATACTACCGGTTCACACTCTAAGCATTAAAGATGAATGCTTTAATTCCTACTAATCTAAGGGCGATCCTCACATTTTGGTGGAATTTGGTGGTAAAGGGTTTTTGTGCTAGTCATATAACTTCCTATCCGTGAGACGCTTTTGTTAAGACTAATGGCCCACTTTATATGTCATAAAATTTTAAATTTTGTGCCAAAATTACCCTAACCGACATTTTCTCATGGTTTATTACACAATCACAATCGACAAAGCAAATAGTCAAGGATAAGCATAGTTTCAAAGTTCCCGCTTTATTTTCCCTCCCTACACTTAAACCGAACATTGTCCCTAATGTTCCCGAAAGTATCAAAGTTATGATAAAAGAAGGTAATTAAAACGAAAGAAACTAATACTCTCCGATTAGCTCGGAGATCCGTAAAGTGGTGGTTAAATCCTTTTCAAGAAGAATTATTGCATGAAAAGCTCCTTCCAATCTTATGTAATTTCTTCTTGACAAACTAAACCCGCACACTTGAAGAAAACAAACGAAACCTTCGCGTAAAATCGGCGGTAATAATATATATAAGACTCGATTTAAACTAGGATTTAATGCTTGTGAATGGATGTTTACAATTTCTAAGAAAATTAAGACCGCAAAATTCCAAAATTTATAAGTAGCTCGTAAAACGAGAAAAAAGTAATCGATGTTTTACTCCTTCCTCGACGCCGTCAGTTGCAATCTCGACCGTCAAAGTTATCCCGACAAAACCGGTCTCGCGATTTTCTGGAAAAATTTCGAAAATTTACATCTTTAGAATCTGAAAAATTCTCGCAAAACATCCATTATGACTCGATACAAGCATTTGACTCGAACAAACAAACATAAATATCTTTTAGTTAATTGTTATTCTCATGTTTACGCTTTTTTGAAAACGTGTAATCCTCCCTACACTTATCCCTTATGTAAAATACCTTTACATGCAATTAAGACGAGGTTAAAAACAAAATAAAGCATTTTTACAAATTTAAACATGAGGATAAACAATTAATAAAATATATATGACACTACACAAAGAAACAATTAAACATGGGTTGCCTCCTCCAAGCGCTTTTCTTTATTTAAGAGTCTTGTAGCTAGACTCATAGTCGTGCTCCTACGCTTTTCTCATTTCCGCCTCTTCACCCTTTGTTTTCCTTCATCGAAAGGTGTAGACGCAGATGCTCACCGTGGATTCCTTGCCAACGCCCAATTATGGCGACGGTTTTATCTTTTAAATTGGTATTCTTAATCGTAAGGCCCAAACCATCTTGGTTTGTTTCTTCCTCGTAATGCCCTTATCCGAGATCTATACAAGAGCACTTTTTCTCCCTTTAGAAATTCCTTAGGGTCCTTTTGTACCTTAGGTATTGAGGTGGGATTGCTTCCTAACTTTTATCGGGTTCCACAATGTCGCATACAATCCTTGAACCATAAAGTCTCTAAGCCCTTTTTCCCTACCATTCATCTTCTTAACATTGTTGCCCGGCTTTTCGATTTCCACCGTAATCATTTCCATGATCTTAAGAGGGTATCTTGGGATGATGGGTATCCTAGCGCACTCTTCCCGCTTTTGAGTATCATGATGCCTTCTCCGCGATTTGATGGTTGCCTTGGTGGCTGTGAACGGTGTCCCGTAACGTAGGGCACGCTTTTTATCTTCCTCAAAATTAATGATCACGAAATCCACCGGATAAACGATGTTAGCCACCTCAATTAGAACATCAACAATGATTCCTACTGTGGTGGACATAAGTATGATTAGCTAAGGAAAGTCTAAGGTCGGTTTTGGCTGGTTTCTCTTTAGTTAACTTATTATAGATCGACAATGGCATTATGTTCACATCGGTCCCTTGATCGCCAAGGCATTTATATTGTCCATGTCACCGACACTAACCGGTATCACGAAATTCCCGTGGTGTCTCGCTTTCTTGTTAACGGTTTTTTTATAACCAACTCATACAGAGGTTCCATAGGTAAGGCGTCGATTCTTCTTCCGCTATTTTTCCTTCAAGAGCTTCCCTAAGAACTTCATTGTACCTAAAGTTGTTTACTTGGTTTGCAATGGTTTTCTTGTTAATTTCGTGCTTAAGGTAATACTCAATGGTCTCAGTTCATCATTAGGCATGACTCATCCTTCGTGCTTTCCTCGCTTTTCCACATCTCAAACTTGCATTTTCAGCATAATGGAAACGGCTCACAAATGAAGTGGGAGGGCAATCATTGCTTCTACGAGCACTTTTTCGATCCTTTGTTTTGGTAAATTCAATTACCAAATCCATCATTTCTTTCATTTTGCTTGCATTTCTCTCTCGCCTATAAACCTCCTCTTCAACCGCTAATCTCTCCGTATGAGCTGCCATGTACCCCTCATTTGATCCTCAAGCTTGGTGAAAGTGGTATTGGGAAGTAGAGCGAAGCGCCTTTCGAACTTGGGTTTTGCTCGCGACTTGGGATTCCGAAAGAGGTGTGGAGCGGTTGGTGAGTGGGCGGATTTGACGACCTCTCGAGGAATTTGTACGGTGCTCTTTTCTGCCTTTCCATAAGATAATCAATTCTCTCTCGATGGCACTCAATTGCTCTTCGAGTGTATCGGAGGATTCGTAAGGAGTGGATATGCCATTAACCACGTTAATCGGAGTTTCGGAGATTCACCCAATCTTCGTAGCCGTGATCGGCAAGCTCCTTTATAATATCCCATGATTTCTCCGCATTAAAGTCGCCGAGTCTTCCACCGCGGCTCGATCAAAGGATCGTCGAGTGATGAAATCGGTATGATCATAGAAGATTTGGATTGAAGCCAAAGATCAATGCCATGGTGTGAAGTTCACGGAGTAGTTCCTTCGTCGAGTCCATGCTTTGTAAAGAGACTCACCTTGGAGCTGCCGGAATGTCAAGATGTCTCGCCTAAGCTTAGTGGTTCTCCCTGCGGGAAAAATTGAGCAAAGCGTAGAGGTAAGATCATCCCAACTTGAGATGGAGCCGGCGGAAGTCGCTCAAGCCAATTACTAGCTTGGTCCCGTAGAGAGAATTGGAAGAGACGCAGCGCGCGTGGTCTCCCGAGTAGTAGCATCAAGGTCGATGGAATCGACAATTTTGAGGAAATCCTCAGATGTCGATTTGGATCTTCGAACGAAGTCCATGGAATGCACATCCGCTTTGCACCAACCGGATGGTGTCGGATCGCAGGCCGTAGTTGGGCTTGGTCGGGAAGCTCAATGGTGTTCCTATAGCCTAGGTGGCTTGGTCTCGAGTATTCACCAAGAGTACGGGCTCTGGTGGGTCAATTGGTGCGGTTGATGAATGGTAGCGGGTTATCACCTTCCATGATGAAAAGCGATGGAATTACGAACAAAGGTCACGAAGAAGGGGGATAGACTAAGAGAAAGCTAAAAATGAGAAAAATTTACTGATAGGAATCAAGCAAAGAACCTAAACGAGTGGACTACTAACTAGCTATTCTATTCCCTAGCGTCCTCTTCAGCTTCGACGTCGTTCGGATTGCATCTAGGCCGCCCGAGTAGCGACAAATTTACTTTTTACAACCGGACGTCGTCACTTGAAAATACGAGTTTTGAGTTCGATCGTTACAAAAATCTTGGGACGGCGTCGCACTAGCACCGACGCCGCTTTCTAATTTCAAAGAAATGTGAGTGTCTCGATTTTGACTTTGGCCATTTTCTTCATATATTCGCATTTTC